>JAOPFK010000308.1:5000-17500 GCA_026122265.1 Ammodytes dubius
ACCCTAACCCTAAACCCTAACCCTAACCCTAACCCTAACCCTAACCCTAACCCTAACCCTAACCCTAACCCAACCCTAACCCTAACCCTAACCCTAACCCTAACCCTAACCCTAACCCTAACCCTAACCCTAACCCTAACCCTAACCCTAACCCTAACCCTAACCCTAACCCTAACCCTAACCCTAACCCTAACCCTAACCCTAACCCTAACCCTAACCCTAACCCTAACCCTAACCCTAACCCTAACCCTAACCCTAACCCTAACCCTAACCCTAACCCTAACCCTAACCCTAACCCTAACCCTAACCCTAACCCTAACCCTAACCCTAACCCTAAAACCCTAACCCTAACCCTAAACCCTAACCCTAACCCTAACCCTAACCCTAACCCTAACCCTAACCCTAACCCTAACCCTAACCCTAACCCTAACCCTAACCCTAACCCTAACCCTAACCCTAACCCTAACCCTAACCCTAACCCTAACCCTAACCCTAACCCTAACCCTAACCCTAACCCTAACCCTAACCCTAACCCTAACCCTAACCCTAACCCTAACCCTAACCCTAACCCTAACCCTAACCCTAACCCTAACCCTAACCCTAACCCTAACCCTAACCCTAACCCTAACCCTAACCCTAACCCTAACCCTAACCCTAACCCTAACCCTAACCCTAACCCTAACCCTAACCCTAACCCTAACCCTAACCCTAACCCTAACCCTAACCCTAACCCTAACCCTAACCCTAACCCTAACCCTAACCCTAACCCTAACCCTAACCCTAACCCTAACCCTAACCCTAACCCTAACCCTAACCCTAACCCTAACCCTAACCCTAACCCTAACCCTAACCCTAACCCTAACCCTAACCCTAACCCTAACCCTAACCCTAACCCTAACCCTAACCCTAACCCTAACCCTAACCCTAACCCTAACCCTAACCCTAACCCTAACCCTAACCCTAACCCTAACCCTAACCCTAACCCTAACCCTAACCCTAACCCTAACCCTAACCCTAACCCTAACCCTAACCCTAACCCTAACCCAACCTAACCCTAACCCTAACCCTAACCCTAACCCTAACCCAACCCTAACCCTAACCCTAACCCTAACCCTAACCCTAACCCTAACCCTAACCCTAACCCTAACCCTAACCCTAACCCTAACCCTAACCCTAACCCTAACCCTTTCCCCTTGGGAAATTTTATTTCTTTACTTTTAATTCGTCCGGGATATCGTCAACTTTAGAGGTCACGGGGTGAAAGGTATATCCGCCCAACCCCCGCCTTCATCTCCCTCTTTCACTCTGGTCTTCATGCTGGAAGCACACCAATTAGCGCTCGTACAGGTACTCTCAAGATTGCTAGGCTGATGAAGGTTTTTTTGTAACCGAAACGTCCCGCCGTTAACTGCAACTATAAATAAACAAATCTATTTGATTAACATCATTTTCCAGTTTTTATCGAATTTTTTCAATACTCCCTCCCTTTTTCTCTAACAAACCAAGAAGTACTATTGAGAAGGAAACCTGTTACGCTATGGATGAACATTGCTACCCGTATCGCTGGACCAATGGCCCGTGCAATAGAGCTGGTAGGAACCGAAATAGATCCTTTTACTCCAACCGTGCTGAACTTTACGCGCCGAGGAGCCACGAGGTCCGCCATTTTTACCAAAATGGCGACGCCCATAGGGCCAGACGGGCGCCATTTTACGCGCCAGTTGTCGGATGGGGCCCTCTGGGGTTCTGCCCTTCACCGGAATGCTCCGGGGCCAGGTGTGACTGCCCAAGTCGTGGGCGTGGACCTGCGCTGTGGCTAGATCCCAGAGCCGAACGCCAACCCAGATCCAGGTATGATGACTATTATGACGAAGACCAACTATCACCGAGCAGTGAGGAGGAAGATTACCATTACCAAAATGAGGGGGGGCCGCGGTCGCCCAGTGTTTGCGACCAGTGGAGACGGGTCAGGCCACAGACCACATCCGGGCTCACGCACTGCTGGGCATCGGGCTTCTGTTGCGTGCCGCCCCGCACCTCCTAGACGAGCCTCACCACCTCCCAGAGTGCAACCTAGCACCCCACCCCCTAGACCCAGACCACCTAGGACTCGTCCACCTACCACGCCGCCCCCCCAGACTCGTGGATACAGGGGAGCCGGACCAGTGACGTCACCGCCGCCCGACGACCCACCACCGAGAGATCAGAGTTTGGCCACGCCCTCATCTTACGGCATAGATGATCCAGATTTCGTGGCAAAGGCCAAAGCGATATGCAGATTGATCCGATCCACTCATCATATCTCCATCATCGCGAGTCTTCGATTCTCAAGATAATTGACACGATCACTGCCAAACTGGCGTCTTCCATCAAGGCAGCGGCGTCAGACCCCAACGTCATGTCCATCAGAGATTCTGAGGCCGAACATTGGCTACGTGAGACGCTACTTGTCCTCAAACATCACCACAAAGCCTGCTTGGTTTAACCCCACGTAGGAATCCAGGTTTCACATTGGTAATGTGAAATTTTATGCCTGTCATATGTATATCATTAATATAACACCCATTGCCTTTAAGGCCTACGTTACTGCCATAGAGGGGTATCCTAGTTGGATGACGTCATGCCTTTTAACCTTTTTGTCCACTCAAGGTTTTTATCCCCCTCTCCTTACCCTTGAGTTTTAACTCCAATTAGACCCTAAACACTATTATACCATAATATTATCACCATCACACGTGAAATCTATATACCTGTCATATTTGTATACCTACATTGCCCTTAAGAGTATAATTACTGTTATTAGACCCTAAACACTATTATACTATAATATTATCACCATTACACGTGAAACCTATATACCTTTCATATTTGTATTATAACTATAATACTTCTAACGCCCTAAAGAGTATAATTACTGTTATGGAGGGCCATCCCATTTGGATTATGTCATGCCTCTTAGCTGTCTTTCCATTTTAGGGTTCCATTCCCCTCCTGGAAGTTAGTCCATAATTTCACTTTAAATCACCACTATCACTATATATCATCGCCATCGTTATATTGACTTTAAGCAACATGACCACTAGAATGTTACTTCCACCACATTCAATCCCATCTTTTTTCTGGGCCTATGAGCAAGATTATCTTATTTTGTCTAGACCTCACAGGCTTGACGTGTGACTGGGTGTACAGTGTACTTTGTGGACCTACAGAGTTTAGCACATACATTTACATCGTATTTTCAGCAGTGGGAGGGAATTAGTATGCTTTTGCAGTTATGGGCTCGTGGTGGGTTCTCACAAGGGAATGCTTTATTGAGAGGATATGATTGGTTTAGTATGAAAATACATATATGTCCATTACACTATTATGAATCCCTATCGGGCAATACGTGGAGACAATATTGTTGACATCTTGCCACATTCCCCGTGATGATCGTCCATTTTGAGACCTGTCATGACCTCTTCTGTCGGGCCGCCTACCCCTAGTACTGTCTATCTATGCCTGGTTATATATTATGTGTTTATACCTCCTTAACATCACCACACACTCCCCTAACCCTAACCATTCACCTGTTTGTTGGAACTCAATTCTTATCTGCCATAGGTTTCCTTTACATGTGGAGACTCTATTTATCTCCCAATTTATATTCTGTGGAGAAATGGGTCTAGCTCATTCTAGAATGTAACTTAGCTACAACACAGTACCTATCTTACAATGCAATTCAATCACTAAATAACGCCCTTTATCTTGTCTGTGGGATCCAACCACTGCACATTCCACTATATTCCCATCCACTACGAATGTGGGTAACCTGTTATTTAGATTCAGACAGACCAGGACACACAGTCAGTCAAACACACTTCTCAGTGATGATAATAACTCTCCAATCTTCATATCAGACAGGCGGATCTTTTAGTTGTTGTAGGAGTGCTCCGCCAGGGATATCCACCAGAGGGTGCTCTTGGTCTTCTCCTGGACAAGTCCATATCTCCTATAGTCCAAAACAACAACCATAGACAATATATACCAACTATAACCAGATTCTTTATAGTATATATATGTTTATATACAACACTGTGTCTAAAATTCAATTGAAATAAACACGAAAACTATACATCCAACAAAAAGAGGCGATGTTTGGCCCTTTGGTTCTCAATTGAGAAAAAAACTTGAGTATAGTACTAACTACCAATAGTAGATACATACTTAATACCAGAAGATATGTACATTTATTGTATATATTTACAAATACCATAAGAACAAAACAATTAATATATAATATAATACCTATTAAATCATTATATAATAAATAACAATATCACAATTACCTTCTACTCTAAAATACCACCAGGCCTTGATAGGAGATAGATATCATTACATACATAGATATTAGCGAGTACACTAACCAGTGGGCAGTCTTCGACTGTCTGCTGTCCTCTCTTAACCTAACCCTAACCCTAACCCTACCAACCCTAACCCTAACCCTAACCCTAACCCTAACCCTAACCCTAACCCTAACCCTAACCCTAACCCTAACCCTAACCCTAACCCTAACCCTAACCCTAACCCTAACCCTAACCCTAACCCTAACCCTAACCCTAACCCTAACCCTAACCCTAACCCTAACCCTAACCCTAACCCTAACCCTAACCCTAACCCTAACCCTAACCCTAACCCTAACCCTAACCCTAACCCTAACCCTAACCCTAACCCTAACCCTAACCTAACCCTAACCCTAACCCTAACCCTAACCCTAACCCTAACCCTAACCCTAACCCTAACCCTAACCCTAACCCTAACCCTAACCCTAACCCTAACCCTAACCCTAACCCTAACCCTAACCCTAACCCTAACCCTAACCCTAACCCTAACCCTAACCCTAACCCTAACCCTAACCCTAACCCTAACCCTAACCCTAACCCTAACCCTAACCCTAACCCTAACCCTAACCCTAACCCTAACCCTAACCCTAACCCTAACCCTAACCCTAACCCTAACCCTAACCCTAACCTAACCCTAACCCTAACCCTAACCTAACCCTAACCCTAACCCTAACCCTATGCAAACATCTTAGACGCTCTCGAAGGACTATTTACCCTATAACCTAACCCTAACCCTAACCCTAACCCTAACCCTAACCCTAACCCTAACCCTAACCCTAACCCAACCCTAACCCTAACCCTAACCCTAACCCTAACCCTAACCCTAACCCTAACCCTAACCCTAACTCCACATCCACCTTCCAACTCCATATTCCAACTCCACATTCCACTTCCAACTCCATATTCCATTTCCACATTCCAATTCCAACTCCTTCCACCTTTTATATAGGGTTTTTAAAAAAGTGACGGGGAGTTCCCCCTTACTCACCCATAATTTTTGGTCATGATAGCGCCAACTAGTGGTGTAAAAAAAAAAAAAAAAAAAAAAAAAAAAACATATATACTCCAAATGGCCTAAAACGTGCTCCTAAATACTTTTTGGAAAAATTATTTTCTTAGGACTCGGCACTTAAAGAAATTTTCCCAAAATTTTACATGGGGGTCAATGGCAGCTACATGAAGTAAGTGAGCTACAACTCCAAAACTTCGCACACATGTCTAGGGGGCCTGGGCACCTGCCACACCAAAGGACATCCCTGTGCCTATCTTCCTCGCCCAGTGGCACAACTTTGAAATTTTAAAATTCAATTTTCTAAATCGGCCATAACTCGGATAGAAACAACATAGAACCAAAATTTCAACGGATTCTGATCCGTCCCCACGCCTAGTATCTTGGTTAAAAATCTTGTGCAGTTGCCCCTCCCCTACCGGACGTTATTCCCAAAAAACCTGTTTTTTCCATGTTAAAAAAAGTTTCTCGGAAATGGCTAAAAATTGGTGAGCATGTAGTCCTGGCCAAGGGCTACAACAGGCACTGCTTGGAATTATGTTGCCCCTCTGCGTTGGGGAGTTACGGAGCTTCAAACTTTTCAAATCGCCATTGCAGTACCCACAATCGCCACCAGGGGACGAAACTTTTTCGGCCAATGCGCCTGGTCCCAAGGTATCCGAGGATGGTCTCGGTATGAGGTTGCCCCTCTGCGTTCAAAATTTACGTCCAAAAAACCACTTTTGAAAAGTGGGCAGATTGCTCTTAACCTAAACCCAACCTAACCCTAACCCAACCCTATAACCCTAACCCTAACCCTAACCCTAACCCTAACCCTAACCTAACCCTAACCCTAACCCTAACCCTAACCCTAACCCTAACCCTAACCCTAACCCTAACCCTAACCCTAACCCTAACCCTAACCCTAACCCTAACCCTAAACCCTAACCCTAACCCTAACCCTAACCCTAACCCTAACCCTAAACCCTAACCCTAACCCTAACCCTAACCCTAACCCTAACCCTAACCCTAACCCTAACCCTAACCCTAACCCTAACCCTAACCCTAACCCTAACCCTAACCCTAACCCTAACCCTAACCCTAACCCTAACCCTAACCCTAACCCTAACCCTAACCCTAACCCTAACCCTAACCCTAACCCTAACCCTAACCCTAACCCTAACCCTAACCCTAACCCTAAACCCTAAACCCTAACCCTAACCCTAACCCTAACCCTAACCCTAACCCTAACCCTAACCCTAACCCTAACCCTAACCCTAACCCTAACCCTAACCTAACCCTAACCCTAACCCTAACCCTAACCCTAACCCTAACCCTAACCCTAACCCTAACCCTAACCCTAACCCTAACCCTAACCCTAACCCTAACCCTAACCCTTTTTCGGCCAATGCGCCTGGTCCCAAGGTATCCGAGGATGGTCTCGGTATGAGGTTGCCCCTCTGCGTTCAAAATTTACGTCCAAAAAACCACTTTTGAAAAGTGGGCAGATTGCTCTTAACCTAACCCTAACCCTAACCCTAACCCTAACCCTAACCCTAACCCTCCATATTCCAACTCCACATTCCACCTTCCAACTCCATATTCCAACTCCACATTCCACCTTCCAACTCCATATTCCAACTCCACATTCCACCTTCCAACTCCATATTCCATTTCCACATTCCAATTCCAACTCCTTCCACCTTTTATATAGGGTTTTTAAAAAAGTGACGGGGAGTTCCCCCTTACTCACCCATAATTTTTGGTCATGATAGCGCCAACTAGTGGTGTAAAAAAAAAAAAAAAAAAAAAAAAAAAAAATCATATATACTCCAAATGGCCTAAAACGTGCTCCTAAATACTTTTTGGAAAAATTATTTTCTTAGGACTCGGCACTTCCCAAAATTTTACATGGGGTCAATGGCAGCTACATGAAGTAAGTGAGCTACAACTCCAAAACTTCGCACACATGTCTAGGGGGCCTGGGGCACCTGCCACACCAAAGGACATCCCTGTGCCTATCTTCCTCGCCAAATGGCACAACTTTGAAATTTTAAAATTCAATTTTCTAAATCGGCCATAACTCGGGATAGAAACAACATAGAACCAAAATTTCAACGGATTCTGATCCGTCCCCACGCCTAGTATCTTGGTTAAAAATCTTGTGCAGTTGCCCCTCCCCTACCGGACGTTATTCCCAAAAAACCTGTTTTTCCATGTTAAAAAAAGTTTCTCGGAAATGGCTAAAAATTGGTGAGCATGTAGTCCTGGCCAAGGGCTACAACAGGCACTGCTTGGAATTGTGTTGCCCCTCTGCGTTGGGGAGTTACGGAGCTTCAAACTTTTCAAATCGCCATTGCAGTACCCACAATCGCCACCAGGGGGACAAAACTTTTTCGGCCAATGCGCCTGGTCCCAAGGTATCCGAGGATGGTCTCGGTATGAGGTTGCCCCTCTGCGTTCAAAATTTACGTCCAAAAAACCACTTTTGAAAAGTGGGCAGATTGCTCTTAACCTAACCCTAACCCTAACCCTAACCCTAACCCTAACCCTAACCCTAACCCTAACCCTAACCCTAACCCTAACCCTAACCCTAACCCTAACCCTAACCCTAACCCTAACCCTAACCCTAACCCTGTCTGTCCAGTAGGTTGTGTGTGAGCATGTGCATGTGTTGGCTCTCAGCTCTAACATGCAGCAAAATAAATCTATTGACTGAAAAGTATAGAGAAAATAAACTGACGCTAATATCACTCTGTTTGTTGTGATACCTAAAACTTTTGTTCTAAACTCTGTCAGTATCACAGTGGGTCAGGAGCAGTAAAACACTGTGTGCTCTCTCAGCATTCACTGTTTGTTTGCACACCTGCACATCACTGACCTGATCACAAGGCTTTGAGTCACTACCACTGGTCACCACCAGATGGAGGCATTTCTCATGCATTTAAACGCGACCTGTTGAGAACCACTTTAACAAAGGGTGTGTGTGTGTGTGTGTGTGTGTGTGTGTGTGTGTGTGTGTGTGTGTGTGTGTGTGTGTGTGTGTGTGTGTGTGTGTGTGTGTGTGTGTGTGTGTGTGTGTGTGTGTGTGTGTGTGTGTGTATTTTATCAATCGTGGGTGATGACAGAGCAGAAACTTTCAGGAACACAGATGACATCATCACACACACACACACCACATACACACACACACACACACACACACACAGATGACTTAAAAACAATCCCATCACAAAAAATCATCTTATCTTTTCCTGATCGACCTCCTGCCGCTGTGTTTGACCTCCAACATTCTTTCTCTCACTTTCATCATCTTGTTTCCTTATTATCTAAAGTGTATTTTGATCATCTTGTTTCCTTATTATCTGAAGTGTTGATAATCTTGTTTCCTTATTATCTAAAGTATATTTGTTTATAAATATGATTTGATTGTGATCATTGAAAGGGCCCATTGGGCTTTGTTCCCTCCTCGCACCATTCATGTTAATGTGCTGAATAAATAAACTAAACTAATATAAATAAATAAATAAAATATATATTAATTTTTCTTTATTTAACCTTGAAAGATCAATGAGGGGTGACAATACACAACACAAATAGAAACAGTTTACAAAGACACAAAACCAATTAAAACATTCAGAACAAAAAGCCAAAACAGTTCCAATTAATGTGGGACAGACTCAAGGTCTAAATGTGTTTCAAATATATGAATGTATTTATTTCAATTTGAAGTTGTGATTTGTCCCAGGAGTCGGGGGCACTGAAGCTCCTACATGCCATAGGGTGAATGTCTAATATCTACATGATATATACCTATATACGTAATATATCTACATGATATATACCTATATGTCTAAACTGTGTTCCAGTCTTTGCTTTGTGCCAGTTCTATTTGGACCAAAATAAAAGTTGACGAACAAGTTTAATACTTTATAAGTAATAAAGTCAGGAGTCCCACGGGTACTGCACCTTTAAAGAGCCCCCCCCCCACCCCTAAATGAGATGGTTTGGCCAGGGTGTGTGTGTGTGTGTGTGGTGTGTGTGTGTGTGTCTGTGTGTGTGTGTGTCTCTGTGTGTGCGTTTGGCTCTGTGTGTGTGTGGCTGTGTGTGTGTGTGTGTGCGTGTGTGTGTGTGTGTGTGCGTGTGTGTGTGTGTGTGTGTGTGTGTGTGTGTGTGTGTGAAGCCCCTCCCCCTCTTAATGAATGAATGGAGAGGGTTTCTGTGGCAACACATTCCTCTGGTTCATTCTCCTCTGCTGCAGCACAATGCACCAGGCTACGCTAACCCTGAGCTAACCAGTCTAGTAACCAGAACATAGTGCAGTACTCTGTTCATATACTGATACGGATAGGTGCCTGTTAAAGTTGCTAGTTGCCTGTTGGAGTTGCTAGTTGCCTGTTGGAGTTGCTAGTTGCCTGTTGGAGTTGCTGACTGCCTGCTAAAGTTGCTGGCTGCCTGTTGGAGTTGCTAGTTGCCTGTTGGAGTTGCTAGTTGCCTGTTGGAGTTGCTGACTGCCTGCTAAAGTTGCTGGTTGCCTGTTGGAGTTGCTGGTTGCAGAGATGAAGTTGCTGATGATCTTGTTGCTGATGGAAGGAGCTGCAGCCCAACAGAGAGGTGAGACACACCAACACTCTAACCCTTTAGTTTACCCTGACCCCAAACCCTGCTCTGAAACTATGGATGGATAGATAGATAGATAGATAGATAGATAGATAGATAGATAGATAGATAGATAGATAGATAGATAGATAGATAGATAGATAGATAGATAGATAGATAGATAGATAGATAGATAGATAGATAGATAGATAGATAGATAGATAGATAGATAGATAGATAGATAGATAGATAGATAGATAGATAGATAGATAGATAGATAGATAGATAGATAGATAGATAGATAGATAGATAGATAGATAGATGGATGGATGCCCTGGGTGCTGCCTGGCAGGATCAGGCTGTGCCCTCAGTGGAGTCTGTAAGGATCCTGGGTTCATCTCTATACTTCACTAAAGATTCATATAATGAACTTTAAAAACATAGAATAACATCAAACCGATTAATGGAGGGAAAGTTTATCAGGGATGTGTGTGTGTGTGTGTGTGTGTGTGTGTGTGTGTGTGTGTGTGTGTGTGTGTGTGTGTGTGTGTGTGTGTGTGTGTGTGTGTGTGTGTGGTGTGTGTGTGTGTGTGTGTGTGTGTGTGTGTGTGTGTGTGTTCAGACAGACAGTCTGTGTGATAATTAGTATTAACAATCACACTCGACCCTAAAACCCCCACAGCTGCAAACCTCTGTGTCACAGAGGGGGAAGGGTCAACACACACACACACACACACACACACACACACACACACACACACACACTCACACACACACACACACACACACACACACACACACACACACACACACACATTCTGAGAACACAGAGACTGTATGTTAATTACTGCTGTGTGTGTGATCAGCTGCAGAGGTGTGATAACATCAAGTGGGTGGTCTCACACACGAACAGACACACACACACACACACACACACACACACACACACACACACACACACACACACACACATACTTTTTACCTCTGTTAAAATGATGCAGATCAATTCAAATTTTAAGTTAAGACATTTTGTATGTTGACTGTGTGTGTGGTCGTGTGTGTGTGTGGTTATGTGTGGGTGTGTGTGTGTGTGTGTGTCATGTGTGTGTGTGTGTGTGTGTGTGTGTGTGTGTGTGTGTGTGTGTGTGTGTGTGTGTGTGTGTGTGTGTCTGTGTCTGTGTGTGTGTGTGTGTGTGTCTGTGTGTGTTCTCAGAATGAAAGAAAGTGGATTTAAGATTTAAACCCACATTCCTGAGGCCCAGACCTCACAGTGTAGTCGCTATATGTTGCCCTACTGCCGCATCCCCTCAACCATAATCCAGTTTGCATATAGGGGAGAACGGGGTAATCTGAGACACTTTTTTACATTTGTCCCCCTCTAGAGTGGAAAAAGTAAGTGGTTCAGTTTACCCCCTTGATTTCTCTGGTCTGTCTCAGTTTACCCCACAGCTGGGGTAAAGTGAGACACATGACAACTTTTTTTTAAACAATCATATTTTCACTGCCCTTTGTCTTGAATAAATTCTGCTAATGCCCATTTCTAGGAAACATCCTGAATTAATGGGAAATGTGTAAAGTTCAGTGATGAATCATTTTAGCTCCCTTACTCTAAACTACCGTAACAACACAAATTGTAACAGTTACAGTTAGCTGTGCTTCATGCTATGCTAGTTAGCTGTTTATGCTATGCTATGCTATGTCTGCAGGTCTGTTCCCTGCGATCCTGAACCTAGCGTCTAACGCCGACATCAGCAGCAACGCGACGTGCGGCGACCCGGCTCCGGAGGTTTACTGTAAGCTGGTGGAGCACGTCCCGGGCCGGCGCATCAAACCCCACCGCGGGCCCCTCACACCCACACACTGCCCCAAGTGTGATGCTGCCTCCAGCCTCGCTAAGGGTAGGCTGCCATTACAATGCATTAGCTTAGCATAGGCTGCCATTACAATGCATTAGCTTAGCCTGGCTAAAGGTAGGCTGCCCTTACAATGCATTAGCTTAGCATACATCCAGCCTGGCTAAAGGTAGGCTGCCATTACAATGCATTAGCTTAGCATAGGCTGCCATTACAATGCATTAGCTTAGCATAGGCTGCCATTACAATGCATTAGCTTAGCCTGGCTAAAGGTAGGCTGCCATTACAATGCATTAGTCCAGCCTGGTGAAAGGTAGGCTGCCATTACAATGCATTAGTCCACCCTGGCCAAAGGTAGGCTGCCATTACAATGCATTAGTCCAGCTAAAGGTAGGCTGCCATTACAATGCATTAGCTTAGCATACATCCAGCCTGGCTAAAGGTAGGCTGCCATTACAATGCATTAGCTTAGCATACATCCAGCCTCGCTAAAGGTAGGCTGCCATTACAATGCATTAGCTTAGCCTGGCTAAAGGTAGGCTGCCATTACAATGCATTAGCTTAGCCTGGCTAAAGGTAGGCTGCCATTACAACGCATTAGTCCAGCCTGGCTAAAGGTAGGCTGCCATTACAATGCATTAGCTTAGCATACATCCAGCCTCGCTAAAGGTAGGCTGC
>JAOPFK010000308.1:27500-29437 GCA_026122265.1 Ammodytes dubius
TCCCTCCCTTCCTGTCTGTCTCCCTCCCTACTTGTCTCCCTCCCTCCCTCCCTGCCTGTCTCCCTCCCTCCCTCCCTGCCTGTCTCCCTCCCTACCTGTCTCCCTGCCTGCCTGCCTGTCTCCCTTCCTGTCTGTCTCCCTGCCTACCTGACTCCCTACCCTCCTGCCTGTCTGTCTCCCCACCTGTCTCCCTCCCTACCTGTCTCCCTCCCTACCTGTCTCCCTTCCTGTCTCCCTACCTGTCTGTCTCCCTCCCTCCCTGTCTCCCTTCCTGTCTCCCTACCTGTCTGTCTCCCTCCCTCCCTGTCTCCCTACCTGTCTCCCTCCCTGCCTGTCTCCCTGCCTGTGTGTCTCCCTCCCTCCCTGCCTGTCTGTCTTCCTGCCTGTCTACAGCTCAGCTCCTACGGCGGCTTCCTGAACTACTCGGTGGTTTACGACGTTCCATTGGACAACGAGGACCATTCTCTCCCCGCCCACTCTGATGTCATCATTAAGGTATGTCTGCCTGTCTGTCTGTCTGTCTGTCTGCCTGTCTGTCCACGCTGGCGTCATCAATAAGGTGAGAACGACTTGTCTGTCTGTCTGATGTCATCATTAAGGTGAGAACAACTCTTATACAGCAGTTGGTTCAGAGTAATTTGATTGGACTGTGTTGTTAACTGACCGAATCACTCACCTGTGTTACCTGTCACTCACTCGAGAAACATTCCGTGATGGCTGATGAGAATCCAACATCACTGTAAACCAAACTGACCTGTCACTCACTCTGCTGTCTCCAGGGTAACGGCCGGGCTCTCCTGGCCCCTCCCCTCCTGCTCTCTCTCTCCCCATTGGCTGAGCGCTCTGTCTCCGTGGCGATGTCTCCGTGGCGATACCTGGACGTTCTGACAGGCCGACCCGTAACCCGCGACGACCTGCTGTCTGTCCTCGCCGACGTGACGTCACTCAGCGTCAGAGTTCACCTCAACACAACAGCTGACGGCCCAATACGGTAATATACTGTCTGTCTGTCTGTCTGTCTGTCTGTCTGTCGGTCTACCTGTCTGTCTGTCTGTCTAACCCTCTACCTGTCTGTCTGTCTGTCTAACCCTCTACCTGTCTGTCTCTCAGCCTCCTGTCTGTCTCTCAGCCTCCTGTCTGTCTAACCCTCTGTCTGTCTGTCTCTCAGCCTCCTGTCTGTCTAACCCTCTACCTGTCTGTCTCTCAGCCTCCTGTCTGTCTGTCTGTCAGTCTACCTGTCTGTCTGTCTGTCTAACCCTCTACCTCTCTGCCTGTCTGTCTCTCAGCCTCCTGTCTGTCTCTCTGGACGTCGCTGACTCAGTTTCAGTTTCTGGCGTCGAGGCCGTTGCCGTGGAGACGTGTGAATGTCCGTGGGGCTACAGCGGGACTTCCTGTGAGGTAAGCAGGTCACTTCCTGTTACGTTACCATGGATACTGTCAGAACTTAATCATGAACAAGGCCTAAGACCTGTTAGTGTGAATGTGAACCAGGCTTAGCAGTACCTGTTAGTGTGAACCAGGCTTAGCAGGACCTGTTAGTGTGAACCAGGCTTAGCAGTACCTGTTAGTGTGAACCAGGCTTAGCAGTACCTGTTAGTGTGAACCAGGCTTAGCAGTACCTGTTAGTGTGAACCAGGCTTAGCAGTACCTGTTAGTGTGAACCAGGCTTAGCAGTACCTGTTAGTGTGAACCAGGCCTAACAGTACCAACCCTACAGCCTGTAAATCCATTGAATATAAATCTGATTGTAATGACAGAGTCCTCACTGTGTGTTAGATCAATCAGACACTGCTACTCAGTCATTGCGTTTCCATGGCACAACTAGATTGGATTATCACATATACCGAACTAGACACTCGAACGGACCGCGTCACTTGTCTGAGTATACATGGCCTTTCAGGAATCAGATAAATGTCCGATGCATGGCTGTCTCCACT
>JAOPFK010000310.1:0-34229 GCA_026122265.1 Ammodytes dubius
CATTTAGACAGATTTGTGAACAATGTTTGAGAGAAATGGTACAATTGTGTATCTGGAATGAATTTTAGATCTTTAAGTCCAGCTCACGAAAAATGGGAGCAAAAACAAAAGTGTTGCGTTTATATTTTTGTTGAGTGTATGTCGGTGTCGGAGTGTATTGCGGACACGGACAAACTTTCAGTTGCTGCGAGCAAACTGAACGCGGCCGGCGGCAGTGAAACACAAAGGAGCAAACGTGTTGTCAAACTTTCTGCCAAAGCACTCGCTGATAAATTGGACAAATTAGAAAGGCAAAATTAGATAAGGCTGGTCATATAAGAAAGACGATACAAGGGTTCATTAAAGCTGGTAAACATGCACATGTGCAAACTGCTTTTCAGGTGTACACTGATATGTTTGTTGAAATTCGATGTATGCATGACGATGTATTGTGTTTATTGCCACCAGAGAAAAAAGAAAGGCAAGACACATGGTTCATGGCTAAAATGATGTTTAATGATGAGTTCATTGTCAATACTAAAGAGTGGGTTGAAAAACATGAAAATCATGGTGGTGGTGGTGATGATGATGATGGTGCTTGTAATAATGAGGCTGTCGATGACGTAAATCCTAACGACAGCATTTCTAATGTGGGCCTAAACAAAAGTACCACAAGGCAAGGCAAGGCAAGGCAAGTTTATTTATATAGCACAATTCAGACACAAGGCCACTCAAAGTGCTTTACAGGGGCAAGATTAGAGTACATAAAACACATTATAAAACATTTAAAAGCGAATAAAAGAAGCAAATAAAAAAAATTAAAACTCGATTTAAAAACATTTAAAAGCAAATAAAAGAAGCAAATAAAATGAAAATTGCAGGTTAATATGGAAACAAAAAAGTCTTCAGACTCGATTTAAAAGAACTGAGAGTTGCAGCAGACCTCAAGTTCTCTGGGAGTTTGTTCCAGATTGTTGGTGCATAAAAACTAAAAGCTGCTTCTCCTTGTTTAGTCCTAACTCTAGGGACTGTAAGTAGACCTGTCCCAGACGACCTAAGGGCTCTGGACGGTTCATAACTTATCAGCATATCAGTAATGTATTTTGGCCCTAAACCATTTAGTGCTTTATAAACCAACATCAGTATTTTGAAATCAATTCTTTGAGTGACTGGAAGCCAGTGTAAAGACCTCAGAACTGGGGTAATGTGATCCACTTTTTTGGTCCTAGTGAGGACTCGAGCAGCAGCGTTCTGAATTAGCTGAAGCTGTCTGATAGATTTTTTTGGAGGGCCAGCAAGGACACTGTTACAGTAGTCAAGTCTACTAAAGATAAATGCATGGACAAGTTTTTCTAAATCTTGCTGAGACATAAGCCCTTTAATTCTTGATATGTTTTTTAGGTGGTAGTAGGCTGATTTATTAATTGATTTTATGTGTTTCTTGAAATTCAAGTCGGAGTCTACAACAACACCAAGATTTCTGGCTTGGGGTGTAGTTTCTAACATAATGGATGTAAGCTGTGCGCTGACTTTTAATTGTTCATCTTTGGCACCAAAGACAATTACTTCAGTTTTATCGTTGTTTAATTGAAGGAAATTTTGGCACATCCAATCATTGATTTGTTCAATGCACTTATTCAGTGCCTGTATCGGACTGTAGTCTCCTGGTGATATGGTTATGTAAATTTGTGTGTCGTCTGCATAATTATGGTAGCATAATTTGTTCTTATTCATAATCTGAGCTAGTGGGAGCATGTAGATGTTAAATAGAAGAGGGCCAAGAATGGAACCTTGGGGGACCCCGCATTCAATATTTGTCCGCTCAGATGTGAAATTGCCTATTGACACATAATAGTCTCTATCCTTTAAGTAGGATTCAAACCAGCTTAGTACAGTTCCAGAAAGTCCAACCCAGTTTGCTAGTCGATCTAGTAATATGCTGTGGTCAACTGTGTCAAAAGCGGCACTGAGATCCAGTAAAACTAAGACAGAACTTTTGCCACTGTCTGTGTTTAAATGGATGTCATTGAGGACCTTAACCAGAGCAGTCTCAGTACTGTGGTGTTGTCGAAATCCTGACTGGAAGACATCAAAGCAGTTATTCATTGCTAAGTAGTTATTTAGCTGTTGATAAACAGCTTTTTCAATGATTTTACTTAAAAATGGTAGGTTAGATATGGGCCTATAATTTTTCATGAGTGATGTATCTAGATTGTTCTTTTTTAGGAGTGGCTTGATGACTGCTGTTTTCAGGGCCTGTGGGAATACACCTGTCTGAAGGGACATGTTGACAATTTTTAGAACATCTGAGGCCATACAGCTAAAACAGTTTTAAAGAAGCCTGTGGGCAGAATGTCAAGGCAACAGGATGAGGAGTTCAGGTGTTGTATAATGTCCTCCAGGTTTTTGTGGTTTATAAGATAAAATTCTGTCATTACATTTGAATTGATTTTAAGAGGGAACACATATGTTGAACTTGGTATTGATGCAGTGACAGCTTGTCTAATTTTGTGAATTTTCTCAGTAAGTACTCTGTCTACCACAAGTAGACAGAGTACTACTTCCTCTGCACAAATTCAAGCCGCAGTAGAAAGAGCTGCAGTTTTGGCTCGCTTGGCAACCTTGAAACAGCATGCATTAGAGCCTTGCTTCTCAAATGGTGGGGCGCGCGCGCCCCCTGGGGGGGCGCCGTGAGTTGTCAGGGGGGTGCGCGGGCTGCCTTGATTTCCAACTGACAAAAAAAAAATTAAGTGCTAGCAAGCGCTATGTGTGCTTGTGTATGGTCATATCCGCGCGAAAGGCCGCGATTTGCAGTAAATAAATGTCCACATGTGTCTCCGAGTGTCTCTGTAGGTTATTTAAAAATAAATCAAGCAAGTAGACTAATAATAACGTTAATGAATTATTGGTTATCGCATGACAGAAGGCCTATTGGCCTATAATAACAAAAAAACACCACCTTAACTATGTTTACAGTTTAAAAATGTTTTGAATGAAATGCAAACCTCAGTGAATCATTTGCTCTTGTTTCTCTGTCCTGAGATTCACACAGACTGAGCAGTCTTTGCTGCAGAAGTTATCTCAGCTAATTTTTGTTATCTAATTTGATAATAAGGTGATTGTATGCAGAATGCTCGTGCCAGAAACTCATACAGTGGTTTTGTACAGATAAATAAATAAATATTGGCAGGTTCTCAATAGTATTTCAATTTCTGTCCCCTAGGGGGGGCATGACAGCAAATAATTGAGAAGCACTGCATTAGAGGAACAGGAGCTTCAAATAAAGAGCAAAAAGGAAAAACTGGAAATGGAAACTGAGTTAGCTGCAGCAACTGCTAAGCTGGAAGTGATGCAGGCAGCCAATGAACAACCTTCCTCTCAAACAGCATCAAATGGTATGGGCTCTTATTTTGAAAGGGAGAAAAGGAAGCTCAAATCATTCAACACTCTTAACCCTATGGCAAAAGAATACAAGCCTACAACATGGCAAGCACAGCAAAAGGATGTGTCTTCCTCCCAGAGCAAATATCCCACAATGGGTGCTAAACCAAAGCAAAAGGAAAACCAGTTTTCATCAAAAATGGAGGCTTATGCATATGATCAACAGGACGAGGAAGCATCACAAGGTTTTCAACCTGATGCAACAATAACTCTCCCTAACAAAAGTAACAGGCAACACATCAAGCATCAACAACATGACCAAATAACAGCTGGAGATGTTTTTGCCATTATGCATAAGCAGAATGAAATCACTGCTGCACTTGTTCACCAGCAACGCTTGTCATCTCTACCAACACGAGAAATTCCTATATTCGAAGGAGATTTATTTGAATATAATGCTTTCATTAAAGCATTTGAACAAGGAGTGGAGGATAAAGCTAGCAGAGCTGACTGTCTTTACTACTTGGAACAGTTCACAAAAGGACAGCCAAAGGAACTGGTTCGTAGCTGCCAGCACATGGCTCCGGAACGTGGCTACATCATGGCAAAAAGTCTTCTGCAGGAACATTTTGGGAACAAATACAAAATCGCATCTGCATACATAGAAAAAGCTGTATTATGGTCAACAATTAAATCAGAGGATGTCAAAGCCCTCCAAGCGTATTCATTATTTCTGCGTGGATGTTGTAATGTGATGCAAGAACTTCACTACATGCAAGAGTTAGACATGCCAACCAACATGAAAATGGTTATTTCCAAGTTGCCCTACAAGCTCAAAGAACAATGGAGAACAAAGGCTCATGGCATATGGGAAGCCACCAGTGACAGAGCTCATTTCACAGACATGGTCCTATTTCTTGAGAGGTATGTGAGAATCCTGTCGGACCCAATATTTTGGAATATTGAAGGTGCCCAACAAAGATCAGTCGACTTCACACATCCTGACAGGTTCAAGCTACAGTCTGGAAACAGAATTAAAGGAAGCAGTTTCGCCACAACAGCGACTGAATTGAGTTCTGATGAAGACAATTGTATGACAAATTGCCCCAAGAAAGCAGGTTCATCTTGCCATTGTTGTTCACGTGCTCATCCTCTAGATGAGTGCCAACAATTTAGAGGTAAGAAGCACAGAGACAAGATCCAATTTCTACAGGAGAAAGGTATCTGTTTTGGATGCTTAGGCATGGGACACATAAGCAGGAACTGTAGTGAGCGCTTGACCTGTGAAGTCTGTGATCGGCAACATCCCACTGTGCTCCATATCACAAAGGCAAAGGTGGAGTCGCAGCAAACTGCTGAGCAGCCTGGAGTTATCACACCAACTCTCTCCGAGGCATGTGGCCGTACAGGGGCCGGAAAGGATCGCTGTGTTCCTTCCATTGTTCCAGTGCAGGTCAAGTCCACTAACAGAAAGGAGGTCATACAGACGTACGCATTCTTGGACCCTGGAAGTTCGGCTACGTTCTGTTCTGAAGATCTGATGAAAAGGTTAAACATCACAGGAAAGAGAACCAGTTTTCTTTTGAAAACAATGGGACAGGAAAAGGTCGTACCTGCATACTCCTTATGCGGGCTGGAGGTGTCTGGTTTGGAGGAAAACAACTTCCATCTTCTCCCCGACGTTCTCACTCAGAAGAAAATGCCAGTCACTACTAACAACATTGCTACTGCTGCAGACCTGGAAAGCTGGCCTCATTTGTCTAAAGTTCATATTCCCAGCATACCGGCCAATGCTGACATCTTGATAGGATCTAACGCTCCCAACGTATTGGAACCATGGGAAGTTGTCAATAGTTGCGGAGGTGGCCCATACGCTATAAGAACAGCGCTAGGTTGGGTCATTATGGGTCCTTCGAATGGAAGTGGCGGTAGCCTGCAGGACCAGCTGGAGACAGGCTCCAATGCTCAGGTGGAGAAAGGCCAGCCCAGGCAGCAGGAGGCCAACCCTCTACTGGAAGCTGGTCAAACCAAAAAGGAGATGAATGCTACAGAATTGGGACAGCTGGAGCTTCGTCTTCAGGAAAGAGACGACCAGTTGAACACACTTCAGGACGAACTTAAAAACCTCAAGGAAGAGATGGTGCAACTTAACACACCACAGCCAGACGGCTTCTCACAGCTCACACTGCTACAGAACATGCTGACTGAGAAGGATGCCCTCATCACATCACTACAAGAGGAACTGATGGAGGTGAGAGAAAAGACGGCAGCTGATGTAAGCATCATGGCAGAACCAGTGTTTCAAATTGAGCTTAAAGAAACCCGGGGGCGCCTTTAGCTCAGTCGGTAAGGCGTCCCCCTCCCGGGCCGGGCCCAGCAGCAGACCCGGGTTCGATTCCCGCCCGCCATCGTTCTCTGCATGTCACTCCCTTCTCTGCCCCATTTCACCTGTGTCTCTCTGCACTATCAATAAAGCATAAAAATGCCCAAAAAATATCTTAAAAAAAGAAACCCTCAACACGGTTTTCCCACAGTTTCCCTCAGGGACAGAGCAACCAAGCTGGTTACAAGCATGTACACAAAGGGCGAAAGAGGCTGAGGAGAGAGAGATCACATTGGCCGAAACAGAAGGAACGCTGAACCATCTGCAGAAGAGTGTGGAGGAAGAACAGCTGGCTTGGAAGTCCAAGATGGCTAATTCAGATGAACGGTTGAAGGTGGCTTTGGATAAAGTCAGCAAACCGGAGGCAGAAAATCTAATTTGTAACACTTGGAGAAGCATCGTAAAAACCTGGGTACTTCTGAGGAAACGGAGCAGCCGAAGCTGCACATGTCAGAGCGTTGGAACATACCAGATTTGGCCCAGACAGAGGCCCAGGCCCACAAGGAGGAGCGTTCACAGGTCAAAGCTCTGCTACATATTCTGAAGGTTTCTGCAGAGCCACCAGCTGACATGGAATATGTTGCTCAGCTTAAGGAGCACCTTGACAAGGAGAAGGAGCTGTCCAAAGGCTTGGGAAAGGCAGCCAACAATTCTGCTACTCAGGAGCAACTGACCATAGAGAGGGACACAGCAAAAACACAAGAAAAATACCTGGATAACGCTAACATGGGAGAATATGTGGAGCTGAAGGAACAGCTGTCCGATACAAAGTTCACAATGGACATTGCAAGAAAGAAAATGTGCCTCATAAGTTAAGCATTTAAACTCAACATTTTAAAATAAGTCATGTTACGAGTTTGCTTAATTCAGCAGGGTAGCCTAAGAATGGTGATTTTTTACATTTCCATGAATCTAATTGAAGTTGTATAATTGGCTCTACTGTATTTCTGTATGGAATTGTAATGTCTGCTTGCCATGTACAATAGGGGCCAGTGTAAGAGCCAATTAGCACTCTTGTATAAAATAGGAACCAATCTCTGGTTCCACAGTTGCTACCCGTCCCGGACATAGAAAAGCGGTTCTTCTCAGACCCTGCTCAGTCCTGGGGTATGAGTTCAACCGGTTTTTACGGCCCGGAGCCTGCCCGGAGCAGGCTTTCTGGCGGTGTGAAACCAAAACACTGGCTCTAACTCTGAACTAGCGCCGATTTTGCGGCGGTGTGAAAGGCCTACTAGAGAGCGACTGGTCCTTTCCCTGCGACGCTCCCGGAGACGATTGTCCAGTCTGATAGCTAGTCAGCTGACTCATCTCGCACCGCTAACTCGTCTTTAACGGAGTCGGTTAATCCGTTGAGAAAAAACCCCTCATTGCTCCACCCCGTCTCCACTGCTAAAGCCCTGAACTCCACCGGATATTCTGCAACACTGCGGGTCCCCTGTCGCAGTTGAAGAAGACGTTTAGTAGCGTTGCCAACGCCAACGCCTGGTGAACAGGGTCTGTACTTGCTGGGTCCATGTTGGCCAGAGTATTCTGTTATGATAGCTCGGGATGACACAAACGCAGACAGAAAACCCAGGTAGTCAGTTTAGAACAATGTTTATTTTAGGCAGGCTGACAGGACACTGGACGGCTGAATAGCGTGGCGAGCAGAGGCAAGTGGATATCCGGAACCCGCAGGCAGGTGTAGCCCCTTATACCCCAATAATATAGAGGGCAGGGCCCTAGGTTCTTTAACCCAACTTGTTTTCTTTAATATTAGCTTGGATTCCCTATACTAATTTACAAATGAGAACAGTACCCTTAATATTTCTTTTACAACCACAATATCCCCACTACACTGTATGAGTAAGCAGACAAGCAAAAAGGTAAGTAATTAAATGTTTACTTATTTTCCGAAATAAAATATAAAACACTGTTTCACAGATACCAGATGAGTCACCAATATTCTCTATCAGTGTTCACAAAACAATATAAATGGGAATACAATGAAACCTCTTGAATATCCCACACAGCTTAAACCAGTAGGCTATAAACAAATACACGTGTGCATTTACACTCACAGTTATAACCTAAACTAAGCTGGCATAATATTAATAAAACCAAATAAAAGAGTCCTTTATAAAAAAAAAACGTTGCAGGCAGTGGCGTGGCGTGGGGATTTTTTTTGAGGAAGCCAAGTGAGTTGATTGTCTTTAGATGTAAGACGGTTTCAGTCTTCAGTCTTTTCAAAGTCTTTTAAAAGTCCTCTAGTGTAAACCCAGCATAAATTGATAATCTGAGTAGGTTAGTAAAGTAATTACAAACTATAGTTGGAGTAAAACTATAAAGCAGTATCATAGAAATACTGAAGAGCATGTGCCTTTTAAATTGTATTCAAGTGCTGAACTTAAATGTACTTAGCTCTTTGCCACAACTGCTTATGCTGGGCTTACACTAGAGGACTTTTAAAAGACTTTGAAAAGACTGAAGAAGACTGAAACCCTCTTACATCTAAAGACAATCAACTCTCACCTGAAGACAACTAGTCATTAGTTTTCAGTCACAGAGTGAGATTTTGAAAAGACAGGGGTCTCATATTGCAAGACTACAACTAGATTCCTTTTGAGATCAATATCATTTCCGCAAACGCGATTGTGATTATTTAATTAAAAACAAGTTAATTCAATATTCCGAGCGGGGGACTTCCTTTAGTTATTTGACCAGCTTTATTTGCAGATCTTATCTTGGCTCAAGCGAAATGACGTAAACACCGTCACACTCTCGCATGCACCAAGCACGACACAGGAGGAGCGGCATTAGTCGCGACCTGTGTCCGCCTGGTGAGGCACTTATTTCGGATACTTTTTCATAGAAGCCTCGGTGGAGAACCAGGCTGACAGCCGCGCAACCTTAACACTCTACCGTCAAATACAGGGTTAGGAGTTAAAGTTATTGGGGTATGAGATCAGCAAATAAAGCTGGTCAAATAACTAAAGGAAGTCCCCCGCTCGGAATATTGAATTAACTTGTTTTTAATTAAATAATCACAATCGCGTTTGCGGAAATGATATTAATCTCAAAAGGAATCTAGTTGTAGTCTTGCAATATGAGACCCCTGTCTTTTCAAAATCTCACTCTGTGACTGAAAACGAATAACTAGTTGTCTTCAGGTGTGAGTTGATTGTCTTTAGATGTAAGAGGGTTTCAGTCTTCAGTCTTTTCAAAGTCTTTTAAAAGTCCTCTAGTGTAAGCCCAGCATTAGCAAGACGGCGACAGGTCGAACGAGCCTATTATCAAACATGTTTGATAATCAAGACGGGAAGAAGACTGGCGGAAATCGGGTCGGAAGACCACCATACACCAAACGACTGTGATTACGTGCGCGCGCCACAACTCCAGCACGACTCCTGTGATTTCAGTCCGACATTGGAAGATTGTCTGCGACTGTCAAATCGCGTGAAAAGTCGTGTAGTGTAAGCCCAGCATTAGGCTATAGCTAATTTATCTGTAGTGGGTTGTTTTTTAATATTCATGAAATCATATTATCCTTATTTAAAAATGTGTCTATCTGGTGTGACTTTGTAAATCTTGATATCTGTTTGTAGCCTACATACAAAATATAATATATAAGTATATGGAAGAAAATACATTTACTATGTAGGCAGTATAACATAATATTGGTCATAAATGTGTATTTCTACTTGAATCATGTCTGAACAAAGTTGATTTCTGTGAAGCCGGACAAGAAGTGTAGCCTGGTGCTACCAGACCATCGTACTTCATTTCATTTGTACAGAAGGTCTGGCAGTGCTGTAATTGGCAAACGTTCACTCATGGAGGCGGGTGTCTGTTAAAGTTTAAAACTATTGGATCTGCCCAGTGCCACTTTGGATTAGCCAACCAATCGCATAACGTTTGGTCGTCACGTGTGTCATGAGCCGGCTTCTGGCAACTGAAACTGGAGCGCGACTTCGACGTCATCGTTCTCAGCCACTCGCTCTGTTCGCTGATTGGACCGGTTGTCGAATCTTCGGCAAAACTGGGAAATGGGCTGTACACCCAGGCTATGTCTTGATTCAGGGGTTGCGGTCTTGGAACCGGCCTCGTAGGCTGCATTTGAAGACCGATTGCGTCATAGCGGCGCGCAAAGGCTGTCTCATTTGCAAGGCTCCTCGCAAGGCTCCTCATATGCGGTCGTGAAATGCAGCCTTCGTTTCACGGTTTTGAAGCAGTTTTGAAGGCTGCATCAGATGTATCCTTCGCAGCCTAACATATCCCATGATTCATTGCGTTTTTTTCAGAGATGGCATAAAATAAAATAAAAAATAACAAAACAGCAACGTGTTGCTCCATCTTCTTAACTTTTATCTTCCTTTCTTTTTTTCTTGTACTTTTTTTTCTTTTCGTCTGGTAGGCAACTTCTTTTTCTTTTTTCCTCCATTGACAGGGCTGTCTCCGTTGGCAGCAATCAGGGTTGCTAGGCAGCACAGGAGCGGCGAGTCGTCACGCAAGGTAACGGCTTGTTACGTAAACCGGAAATGCTCGTAAAACCGAGACCTGCGGAGACCGTCCCGTTTAACAAGGCTCGTTGGCCTTAAAACCGGCCTTAAAATCGGCCTTCATAGGCTATAGCCTTCATAGACCGCGAGACTGCGTCCTACCAAGTGCGTGGTCTCTGAATCAAGACACAGCCCCAGACTGACTACTGAAGGGAAAATAAAATTTGTCCGGAAGTAGGCGGGCGGGCGGAGCCAGGCTACAAGAAGTGTAGACACCATTATTTTATTTTACTTAAAGGAATACTTCACCCATACGGAACTGGCGTTCTATCATTATAAAATCACTATTATAATATAATGAATGAGGTTTGTCTTCCCTCAGTCTTCCCTTGGCCCAGCTGTCCTGTTAATCCTAACTCTACATTTTACCATGTGTGATGTCACACATGGTAAAATGTAGGGTTAGACAGTGAGACCATAAAACACCCTTTCTGCCTTTTCTCAAGCTAGGATGAACCGATTAAATGCACATTTATACTACATAGGATCTCAGAGTTCAATACACCTTCATATTTCCACAGGTGAAGTATAGGTCTTTAAATTAAAGAATTGTGTATGGGCTCTATATGAAACCCTTTATTCTTAACTCATTTCACTCCGAATACACGTGAAAAAAAATATTTAGTGATGTGCCAATTCTGTTTCATACAGTTTACTTGACTTAGCCTACAGATGGCGCTGAAACATAAATGATGTACTGCTGAAAGCCTTCTTCCAAGTTGATATAAAGGCTCATTTGTAGCCAGCGTTCAGAGGCAACACAATCAAAACAGCCAAGGTAACAAGTTATATATTTATTGCAGTTATTAGTACCATAAGTCATCTTCAGAGGAATACAAGAACGAACAAGTGGCAGGTTGTGTCAGCTCAACCCCCTTTGTAAAGGCACCAACACTGTTCACTGGCTCTTCATACAAACTAAAACATTAATACTAATTAAAAAAGACAGACATGTGGTTAAACTTAAAAGTTAAAATGTTTAAAATCTTTCACATTGCATAGAAAATACATGTAAAGTATCAGGCACTTGCGGAAAAATCAGTGAGAAACAAATTATTTTGATTTTAAGTCCTTTAGTTTAAGTCAGTTATTTTTCTGATTATATCATGAATCATGTGGTGAGCCCTTAGAATGATCTCTTGACCCCTTGGGAGCCTCAAACCATAGGTTGTAAGCCACTTCTTTAATCATTAGTTACATTACTGTTACAGTACACTTTTCCCAATTCATTCCATGTTTTTTTTTCCTGGATATGTTTTGTCACTGTCTGAGCAGCCATTGCTCTTCTTTCATTTCAGATCACTATCAGAATGAATGATGTCACTCTCTGAACCACTGTTCTAAAAGGTCTGCACTGTATGACCATTTCACAATAACTCAACTGTGAGAACAATGGAAGAACACATGATGTCCTCTGATGCTGAAAAGAATGGGAAACAATGACTTCCCTGAAGCTAAAGAAACACAAAAAGGCAAAAAACTGATCACATTTTCTGGTAAATGAGTTAAAAAGTCAATAAATGTCCCAATATGTTTCTATTCTATCATTACCAAACCATGGGCATAACACCTTAATGGTTGAGTGCTGGTTATCACTGACTGAGAAAACGTTTTTCTTGGCAATGCAGATTTGGAGCAGTTGGAACATTTGGATGTATTATTGCTGATGCTATCAAGGCGGATGATAGAGAGACTTTTCTAATCTGATTTATGTTCGACAATCACCCCTGACACTGCTGTTTGAAACTCACACTGTTCTCTTCAACTCTCTCGATTCAACCCTCTGGAGCTAAACACATATTGATGAATCCATATGGCTGGAAGACTTGGCAAAATATCATACAAGCCACTGGAAAAATCCATGAACATTTGTGCACACTGTCTCCTTTGCACACACTGGGAGAACACAGTGTTCTCAGTCTGGACACTCTGTTCTATAGCTTCCATATGTCTCAGGCACGAACACACACACACACACACACACACACACACACACACACACACACACACACACACACACACACACACACACACACACACACACACACACACACACACACACACACACACACACACACACACACACACACACACACACACACACACACACACACACACACACACACACACACACACACACACACACACACACACACACACACACACACACACACAAACACAACACACACACACACACACACAAACACACACACACACACACTCCTCTTAAGGGATATTAACCCTTACTAACAATTAGCCTTTCACCACGGCAGATAAGTTTGATTAAATCAAAACCTCGAGTGGCAGTTACACGCTAATACTACTGCTATTTAAAGCCTGTACTCACGGGATTTTTGGCGCCATTTTCCTTTAGATTTGAAAAAAATCTCATCCCTTGGGAAGTCATCAGAGTAACTTTACACATGTTGCCTGTGTTGAAGTCCCGTTTTCTCTATGCAAGCTGCTCTGTGGCTCCATCCAGTACTGTACATACAGTCCCCTCCATAAGTATCGGAACAGTGAGGCCAATTCCTTTATTCTTGCTGTAGACTGGATGAATATGAGACAATAGATCAACATTTCAGCTTTCATTTCCCAGGTATTCACATCTGGATCTGATACACAACTGAGAAGATATAATTTTTTGAAAAAGAACAACATTTTTAGGCAAGCAAAAGTATTGGAACAGATAGACTTTAAATAAATTAAAGTGAATAAACCGTAATATTTTGTCGCAAATACTTTGCTTGCAATAACTGCATCAAGCCTGTGACCCATTGACATCACAAAACGTTTGCATTCTTCTTTTGTGGTGCTTTTCCAGGCTTTCACCGCAGCCTCATTCAGTTGCTGTTTGTTTTGGGGGGTTACTCCCTTCGGTCTCCTCTTTAGCAGGTAAAATGCATGCTCTATAGCGTTTAAGTCTGGAGATTGACTTGGCCAGTCTAAAACCTTCCATTTCTTGCCCCTGGTGAACTCCTTTGTTGTTTTTGCAGTTTTTATGGATCCTTATCTTGCTGCATGATGGAGCATCTTCCAATCAGTTTGGTTACATCTTTCTTTAAATTGTCAGACCGAATGTTTCTGTAGACTTCTAAGTTCATTTTGCTGTTGCCATCATGTGTTACTGTGTTGTTGTCAAGATGAACCTTTACCAAAGTGATGGAAAGGCTAAAGTTTGGAGAAAGAAAGGATCTACTCATGATCCCAAACATACAGGCTCATCTGTGAAACACGGTGGAGGCAATGTCATGGCTTGGGCTTGCATGGCTTCTTCTGGGACGGGCTCATTATTCTTCATTGATGATGTAACACATGATGGCAGCAGCAAAATGAACTCAGAAGTTTACAGAAACATTTTGTCTGACAATTTAAGGAAAGATGCAACCAAACTGATTGGAAGATCCTTCATCATGCAGCAAGATAATGACCGAAAACACAACAAAGGAGTTAATCAGGGGCAAGAAGTGGAAGGTTTTAGACTGGCCAAGTCAATCTCCAGACTTAAACGCTATAGAGCCTGCATTTTACCTGCTAAAGACGAGACTTAAGAGAGTAACCCCCTAACACAAACAGCAACTGAATGAGGCTGCGGTGAAAGCCTGTAAAAGCATCACAAAAGAAGAATGCAAAAGTTTGGTGATGTCAATGGGTCACAGGCTTGATGCGGTTATTGCAAGCAAAGGTTTTGCAACAAAATAGTACGTTTTATTCACTTTAATGTATTTAAAGTCTATCTGTTCCGGGACTTCCGGTTGGCTACAGAACAAGATGGCAGGTTGAGCACTTTGCTCCCGCGAGTCAGCGTATTATTAACCCCCGTGAACTTAATTAAAATATAACGAAGTGGTTTCTTTAAAGATTATGATGGGGGGAAAGAAAGGCAGAGGTAGAGGGGCGCAAGATACAGCGGAGAATGATTCCCACCGTGCAGAACAAGCCGAAGACGACATGCGGGGTGATGAGGGCCAACATGGCGGCGACTCAACACCGGGAGCGGTGCGCACAGGGCTTGAAGCTATAAGTAAGCAGATCAGCGAACTCAAGTCTGAACTAAAGGAAGACTTAAAAACGTTCAAAGACGAAATTAAACGTGACATGAGAGAAGAACTCATCGAGTTCAAGCAAGATGTTAACCGGCAGCTAGCTACAAACATGCTAGCCATGCAGGAGCACAACGAAAAAATCAACGAGATGGCTACGCGGATCGACGACACCGAAACGTGGAGCGCGGAGGCTAACGCAGCCCTTCAGCAAACCATACAGGATCAGCAGAAGCTAGAAGACAAGCTGAACGACATAGAGTCGAGGGCAAGACGAAACAACCTGAGGATCCACGGTGTGCCGGAGGACACAGAACAAGGCTCGGTGATGGAATTTGTCGAAAAAATGCTCCGGTCCGAACTCAAGCTGAACGACGATGTGGATTTACAAATACAACGCGCACACAGAGCCCTGGCGCCCAAACCGGGCCCAAACTCACCTCCGAGGTCTATTATAATCAATTTCCAGCAATACAGCACCAAGGAGATGATTATCCAAAAAGCATGGCGACAGAGAATCACAATGGGAGAGAAACCGCTGTATTTCGACCATGACTATACAGCTACCGTTCTACAACAGCGCAAGGCGTTCACCAATATCAAAAAGGCTCTCAAAGAAAGGGGCATCCGTTTCCAGACGCCCTTCACTCGGATGCGCATTCACTGGGAGAGCGGTGTGCAGGTGTACGGCAGTGCTTGGGAGGCAGCGCAGGAGCTCCGGCAGCGGGGATACAGCGTGGAGGTGCCAGAGAGACCACCCGGTAGGAGTCACCTGTTGGAGCTTCTCCAGCGGGCTACACCGTGGCAGCGAGTGGGATCAAACGCAGATGTAGGCACTGCCAGACGCGCTAAAGAGCGCCTACGGAAATTTCAGCACAGACGCCAGGAAGAACAGTAGTGTTCAAAAACTGATGGTAAACAAGCGACCCTTTACATAAAGATAAACATTGTATTTACGCACTGGCTGGCGGGGCAGCGAGAGTTCGGCTCTTCCAACGGACTCACACGTAAGTTCAAGAGTCAGCTTGTAGCGGACTAATTGGGGAGGGGGCCCTTTCCTTGTGAGAGGTTTATTTCCCCCTCAGCTGAAAACTGGAGAATGCTCTTCAGACTTTGGAAGTCCTTTCACTTTACTGTTACAATGCTTGTTCTAAGCCGTTCTGGGCTTGTTATTGTGTTCCAGTTATCATTGGTTTCTAAGTTAAGCCTGTGGAAACATAATGTAAGATTGACTCAGTTTAGTTGTGATGCAGCCTGATGAGGTAAAGCTAATGTCCTTAAATGTGAACGGTTTGGGAAACCCGATTAAAAGGTCTAAGGTAATGGCAAAATTGAAAAAAGAGAAGGCAGATATTATTTTTATGCAAGAAACTCATCTTTCCCGACAAGAGCATGAGAAATTGAAACGATTTGGTTTTAAGAATACTTACTATAATTCATTTGTGCAAAGTCATAGAAGAGGGATTGCTATTCTTGTCGCCAATAAATTCAAATTTGAATCCTTTAAAGAAATAAAAGAAAAGGAGGGCAGATATCTCATTGTTAAGGGTAGGATTGAACAGGATATAGTAACCTTAGTAAATGTATATGCACCACCTGATACTAACAAACTGTTTTTCAAATCATTAATGGATGTGATTGCACTGGAAGCTGAGGGTGTCTGTATATGTGGTGGAGATTTTAATGTAGTATTAAATCAACATTTAGACACAACTAGCTTAACGAGAAATAGAAACAAATTATCAAAATTGATTAACACAGCCTGGGATGATATCGGGTTTTGTGATGTCTGGAGACATGTTAATCCATTTGACACAAACTACACTCACTACTCAGCTCCACACTGTACTTACTCCAGGATAGATTATTTTTTTATGCCAAAAAGTGACTGTTATAGGGTGAAAGAATGTAGAATTGGGGTAGCTGATGTCTCTGACCACAGTGCTCTTTACTTGACGGTTCAAATAGAAGGAAGGAAGAGGAAGACGGGTTGGAGGTTAAATGTAGGTATGTTAAATAACAAAGCAGCTGTAGAACAGATAAAATTGGAAATTAAAGATTACCTGAAGATAAATGACAATGGAGAAGTGGACCCATCTATACTATGGGACACATTGAAGGCGGTGATGCGTGGGAATTTGATTGCTTTAACAGCATTAAATAAAAAAAAAGAAAATCATGGAATATAATAACCTGGTATTAGATTTATCAAATGTGGAGCAACAACATAAAGAAAACAGAGACCCAGAACTGCTGGTGCATATACAACAATTAAGGAAACAGATGAATGATCTATTAGAACAAGAAGTTGAGAAGACAGCCCGATTCTATAAGCAGACCTATTATGAATCAGGTCCCAAAGCAGCCAAATTACTTGCCCGACGCTTGCGTAAACAGCAAGTGGATAGTTCGATTCATAAGATACGGGACCCAGAAACAAATCATTTGAAATATCAGCCACAGGAAATAGAGGCAATTTTTCTAAATTATTATAAACAACTTTATACAGAGACCTCTGATACCAAGGTGGAAGCCATGCAAATGTTTCTTAATGAACTGGACTTGCCTTGTATTGGGAAAGTACAAAATGACTTCATTATAGCAGATTTTACACTAGAAGAAATAAATAATGCAATTGGCAACTTAAAATCAAGTAAAACTCCAGGCAGTGATGGCTTCCCTGCGGAGTGGTATAAAACCTTTAAAGAAGAACTAGCTCCACTTCTGCTAAAAACATTTAATTGGATTAAAAGAGAATGTAAACTTCCGCCATCATGGAATGAGGCAGTCATTACAGTACTCCCAAAGGAGGGTAAAGATAGGGAATATAGTAGTAATTATAGGCCTATTTCAATTCTCAACGTAGATTATAAAATGTACACAGCAATAATCGCAAAAAGACTTGAGAATATTCTCCCAGAATTAATAGATGAGGACCAAACAGGATTTGTAAAAAGCCGACAAACACATGACAATATTAGAAGGACTCTACATTTGATAGATAGAATAGAAAGGGAAAATAAAAAGGCAGTAGTACTAAGCCTCGACGCCGAAAAGGCTTTTGATCGGGTCAATTGGCAATTCCTGTATCAAACTTTAGATAGATTTGGCTTCAATAAGCAATCTGTAGATTTAATAAGAACACTTTATCAACAACCAACAGCAAAAATTAAAATTAACGGGTCATTATCTCCATCATTTATATTACAAAGAGGAACTAGACAAGGTTGTTGTCTCAGCCCCACATTATTTGCTTTTTATATTGAACCCCTGGCCCAGACAATCCGTCAACATGAACAAATACAAGGCATTACAATTGGACATAGAGATCATTTAATTAGTTTATTTGCGGACGATATTTTGGTCCATTTAGTGGATCCTGAGAACTCCTTCCCCATATTGATGGACATCCTCGACAAATTTAATTATTATGCTGGTTACAAACTAAATATTACAAAGACACAACTTCTGTCATTTAATTACAAGCCTTCAGAGGAAATAAAACATAGACATGATTTAAGATGGGATATGGAAGAAATAAAATATTTAGGGGTAATCATTACAAAAAATTTGAACAGATTATACGAGGCAAACTATAATTTGATTAATCAGAATATTAAAAAGGATATTGAACGATGGTCCACCTATCCATTGGATCTCGGCAGTAAGATAAATGTAATTAAGATGAACATGTTGCCTAGATTGCTATACCTGTTTCAAGCTTTGCCAGTAGGGGTTCCTAAACACCAATTCTTAACCTGGGATAAACTTATTTCTCGGTTTATTTGGGATGGAAAGAAGCCCAGAATAAGATACACAACACTGCAGTTGGCCAAGCATAAAGGAGGAATGGCACTCCCAAATCTCAAAGATTACTTTTATGCAGCTCAGTTCCGTCCGCTTTTTCTGTGGTGTAATGATAACTATTTTGCTAGATGGAAGGAAATTGAGACATATGTTGAGGGTTATCAGATCCAGTCGGTTTTAGGAGAAAAAGAAATCCCCCTATTAGTCAAAAGTCAAATAGATTCAATAACCTCTGGCTCACTGGAGTTCTGGTTTGACTTTGTAAGGCAATTTAAACTAAGAAAAGACCAGAAAGCACTTAGATGGATAGCCTTTGACACTCAATTTAAACCAGGAGAAAATGATGCCATATTTAAGCAATGGGCAGTAAAAGGTATTAAGGCAGTGTGTACACTGATGGGAAAAAACAAAGAATTACAGACTTTCCAAAAACTAAAAGAAACATTTTCTCTTCATAATCGGGATTTGTTTAGGTACATACAATTTAGAGATTATTATAATAAAGAATTGAAGATGGAAATTTCTCACGAAATAAACCCAGTTATAAACAATATGATCAATGCATATAAACCAAATGCTAAAAGTGTAAAAGTAATCTCCATGTTTTATGACAGTATTATGGAATGTAAGGGCAACTCAACATTGTATCTAAAATTAAGGTGGGAAAAAGAATTAAATGTAGAAATTTCATCAGATGTATGGTACGATATGTGTGAAACTCAACATACTTCCACAAGTTCACAACAACTGAGGGTTTTCAACTGGAAAAATTTGGTGCGGTTTTTCATTACACCTAAAATCAGTAGTAAAGCATCTTCAACACCCCAGCCATGTTGGAGACAGTGTGGCTGCTTAGAAGCACACCACACACATATTTTTTGGAGTTGTGAAAAACTGAGGTCATTTTGGAAAGATGTTCATTTAGTCTTAATTAATGTGCTTGGATATAAGATTCCTTTGTCATGCACTGTCTTGTACTTTGGTCACATTTCACTGGTTACTCTACAGAGGGACAGATACTTGGTAAAAGTACTCCTTACAGCAGCAAGGAAAACCATAACTAGAAGCTGGTATAAGCCTGATTCACCTAAACAGCAACAATGGTTTGATGTCATTCAAGAAATAAGGACAATGGAACGACTGACTTGTGTGTTAGGTTTGAGGTTAGATTTGTATGCTAAGAGATGGCAGAAGTGGATACTTTACTCAGACGAACTATAAGGACACTGGCTCACAGTATGTTTGCATTTAAGTGTAAGGCAGCTACTTGAGCTGCGCTTATCTTTACATAGGTATGTATTTCAGCTTTTTGTCTACATCACGTTTTCCCACAGGCTCTGTTTTTGTTTGTTTTTGTTTTAATTGTATGTATATTGTTGAATGTTTTGTTATATCTGCACTGAATTAACATCTGGAAGTTGATCTACTATGTGAAGATGTGATGTGCTAAAAACTCAATAAAAACTAAAGTATAAAAAAAAAAAAGTCTATCTGTTCCGATACTTCTGCTCGCCTAAAAATGTTGTGTTCCTTTACAAATAATTATATCTTCTCAGTTGTCTATCGGATCCAGATGTGAATACCTGGAAATGAAAGCTTAAATGTTGAGCTATTGTCTCATATTCATATTTTGGTGTCAAACCCAAATGTTTCCAGTCTACAGCAAAAATAAGGGAATTGGCCTCACTGTTCCGATACTTATGGAGGGGACTGTATATAACGGCCCATACGGGTTTTGAATTTCCTGCACCACTACATCATACTTATTTACATATATACACACGTACATACTTGTTCTAGCTGGGATTTGAATGCATTGTGAGTTCACAATGTAAAATGAGGTACACATTCATTTAAGCATTCAGACCAAATTAATATTTAACAGTGGCCTACGTACACATCCAGCAGAAATGGAGCAACATTAGGAATAATTTGTTTGGAATTGGACTATTTACTTTACTCTAGTCACTCACTTTGACTTTGTTTTACGTTGAAGAGAGCAGTGCAACTAAACAAAACAGCACAGCTAATATGTTACACAGTTACTAAAACAATGAGTTGACAAGCCACTAAAACTCCCAGTTAAAAGAGGGAAACTGTATAAATCTCTGGGTTTTATCACTTGGATCGACCCCTTCCAAATCACACATCCTTATTTGATTCACTTACTGCAAGTATACACAATATTGATTGTTGCAGCTTTACGTTTCTGAATCTGAACAGATTTGTAAAGAGTACACGTCATAGCAACATTGTTGTCCCGCACACTAACTGCCAATAAATATTATGTGGCACAACGTGCTCCAAACGATTGGCATATACAGCCCTGTGCAACTGGGACACAGCTCAGGTTCGCTAAAGGTAAATGGACTTGACTTATATAACGCTTTTAGATGATTTTCTCAGCCCCAAAGCGCTTTACATGAGATTGCTTCAGGAAGCAGATTAAAGGGGAAGTAAGTGATATTTTTTTGTTAATATAATCACTCTATATTCATAAAGCAATCACTTAAACAGTTTGCACATTCCATAACACAGGTCTCCCAGTCAATCAGCTTTGCAGTAATTGCCAGTTAAAATTGTGAGTATCCCGCACGTTTTATGTCGAGTGCTATGTCTCTGTGGCCGTGAACGATGAGTTGCTGCTCTCCATCGCAGCACTATCTGATGAAGACGGCTGTGTGTTCATGTGGTGGTGACGTAGGGACGAGGGAGGGGACTGCTAACTGCAGTCACTGACATGAAGTTAGCTAAAAGGACCAAATCAATTACTTCTCCATTAACATCTTTGCCACTCAAGTAAACATCGTAATGCAACTCCTAAACTACTACACATTGTCAGCAGTCGTATATGAATACATTCAAAGCTAAGCTACGCTAAGTAAGCTACTTGAACTGTGAGCTGTACTAAGTAAGCTTACACTTGGGTTTCAAATGCACATTCGGGGTGGCAGTGGCGAAGTGGGTAGGGAGATCGCCTCTGGAGTGCAGGGTCGGAGGTTCGATTCCCCGCCTACCCGCCACATGTCGAAGTGTCCCTGGGCAAGACACTGAACCCCAAATTGCTCCCGATGGTTCAGAAAGCGCCTTGCATGGCAGCTACTGCCATCGGTGTTTGAGTGTGTGTATAAAATGTGTGCTAAGATCTTTGGAAGCGCTTTGTGACCCTGGTCTGTGAAGGACGCTTACTTACATTCGAATTTGTCCAAACTATAAAAGATATTTAAATGGAACAGGGATTTAATGAGACGGCGGTCCCAACATTGACTTCACCTTAGGTTTTGATTTGTCATTTCGCTGGGGAGATAATTGCCCACCTGTGACCAAACAACATTACATTAATTTGAAAAAAGAAGTATGTCACAGGCTGTAATAGGGTGTGTTTTACCTTGTGAAGGTTTAATATTCAAGTGAGGCTTTCCTGATTTAAATAAATCAAGCGTTAATCCAACCTTTGTATTTTCCTGGTTTACAATGTAAGTGTGCTGACCCATCCCTAAATTTAAATCCATAACTTTAACAGACATCCTCCCTACGTTCTTTCTGCTATTTAGTATGGTAGAAAAAAGATTTAGGATGTCCCAATTCTTGTGGTCGGACTTAGTATGCTTAAAAATACCCGAATGTCTACTCCATCCGTCCGAGATTTTTAGTGCCGAAATCAGCATGCTATTTGGGCGATTCTGACCCACAATCCAGTGCATACCGAAGTGTCGTCACATCGACGGAGCCTCCGTATGAAACAACCGGGGATTTGACGGATATAAAAGCAAGAGGCAAGATCAAGGCGCAATGTTATGATGAAATAAATAAGTAAAATAATCTCCCAATTGAACGCCTACTGCATGCTAACTAGATAGGCCTACTTTTAATGGTCAGCTGAATGCAGGGCCTGTCTCAGACTGGCCTCTCCTCCTCTGTTGCCGGCGTCATCACATATCAACAGTCTCCTATTGGGACAGATCAGGCCTCAAGGGGACACTGGCTTGATGCCCATCTCAACAAAAATGTGGATTTAAATAAAGTGAATGAACATTAGTTCTCCTCCAAGCGGACCGACGGCTGCAGCTCCACTAAATATCAAAACTCTCAATTTACACCCGGATTTCTCATACTGACAAATTTATGGGTTCCTGTGTGGCATGATCACAGCACTGCTGAATATGCTGTGACTACTAGTGGCCATCAGGATGCATGTTCTGTGTCCAAAACCCCGGCCCACATTCATAATGTGCAGGGATGAGTGCAATTTATGGCCAAGATGAGCTGACAGGATTAACAAACTGCACACAAAGTGAAATGCTTTTTTGTTTTTTTAAAATTAAGATTGAAGCCGGTTCACAAAGACTTTGTAATGTAAACTTACCCAAATTCTATATCGGCTTTAAATTGAGAATAAATGGAAAATTAGTTCCAATCCAAAGTTGTTTACTTTCTGATATAAAGAGAAATCCGTAAACACAGGAAAATGCAATCTGGTACTTTGTCCCCATTTGGTTCCAAATGTAAGGAACACAAGCCCGTTGCATCAGCAGTTATCACACTCCACTGACGGTGGGAGGTGTTTATTTGTCACATATCAATGCTTTAACCCTGGAAATCATTACATGATGAATGGGTCTATGGTAGCAAGACTTATTCAACCAAAACTATAAAGAATATAGACATTCATCCAATGTAGTCTTTTGGTGTTGATGTCTTCATCATTCTTCCTCTAAGTATTACTTGGATGCTCTGTTTTAGCTGGCAACCAGCTGAACTGATATGGCTCCTGTGGTACTAGTAGATCTATGTCAAGTCTCTTTTGTTCTTTATCACTGTTTACAGTCCTGTACCCTAACAATGACATGGCCCCTTTGCACACATCCTGGACACGTTTGACCTTGTTGTGCGGCAGTGTGCCACGCCAAGCCTGGGAGACGTCTGCAGCACTACGTGAAGTTATTTTGAAGGCCTCTTTCTTGGAGCCTTTGCCCATCCCATGGGTCACCCTGTAGATCCATTCCCCCAACGGTCTGGTCATATCCAGACCTACAAAGTCATACATGGCATTTATCTCCTCTAGTGGGTTGCGTGCCACGTCCTCATAGCGGACCATTTTGTAGCGGCCTATTAGAAAGGGAGGGGGCTTCAGGATGGCCCTTTCGTTGATGCGCACATGACTACGGCAGATCTCCTGCATGACTTGATACTGCACCTCGGCTGCTGGAATGCTCCTCTGGTCCAAGACCACAGCGTTATCTTTCTCAAAGGCTTTGGCCGACGCCTCTCTGGACCGTAACACAGCCCGAGGGTCTCGGACAAGGTGGATGATGCGTATGTCTAGGCTGGGGTCTTGCAGGAGCGGGTAAAGGGATTCCAGCTCAAAGAGTCGCACTTCTTTCAACACCACGTGACTGTAAGTGCCACAGGCCTCCTCAGGGCCGCGCAGATCCTGGGCGTCACACGTTTGCGAGCAGCGGGTCTCGTTGCTCATCTGGTTGCGCGGCGTGAGAGGACAGGCCGGCGGTGAGCACAGTGCACGGCTTTGACTCCACATGAACAAGGAGGACACATTGTGCTGCTCCGGGAGGTAGGCCTCCATGGCAGAGAAGTCACACTGGAAGACGCTTCGCAGGAGATCCCTCACTGCCATCCGGAGGACCCGCCTGCTCGGCTTCTGCAGTTTGGTCCACACGTGCCACGCCGGCTCCATCAGGTAGAAGACAGACGGGTGTTGACTGAACACCTGACCCAGGAAGGAGGAGCCAGAGCGCCATGACGACAGCAGCAGCACGTGGACTTTGCCGTTGGAGGGTGCCGAGCCACAGGGGCTGAGCTGGACGTACCAGCCGCAGAACAACACCACCGCTGCCCCCTGCAGGATCACCAGGAAGATCATGGTGCTAAGGTTTACCCTGCAGCGGAGCATGCTGACTGTGGATGACTGTCAGGCTCTGGGGTTGAGTTGATGTGGATGGTTCTCTTTTGTAGGTCCCCAGTGACTCTGCTGCAGAGAAGGAAATAGAGACAGGAGAGGATAAGTTGGACAGGGAAATGTTTCCAAAATGCACAAATGTACTTTCAGCTGTAACAGGGACCTTCATAAAACTGCTCTTTGACTAATGCTTGTTTAGCCAAAGCAAAGATCACATCTTTTGAAATGACATGAAACAACTTCATAATAATTCAATTCAATTCAATTCAAAAAAACTTTATTTGTCCCCAGGGGGCAATAATGGGAATTATCTATGAAAACTCTATGCAGCAGCAGCAGGAGCAGCAGTTGAGACGTTACATGTGTGGCCGAAAAAAGCGAGAGAGGCAGCAGTAACAGACGGCGACGCGCTCCAGAGGTAGAGGCAGGATGTGTGTTCCAGGGTTTAGGATTTTCACAGAGGCTTTGCTCGACCGTTCAATCCCAAACTTGCGCTTTGAGTGCGAGAAAAGCGCTATATAAATCCAATCCATTTTCATTATTTCTCCGATCTCCGTGAGGAGTACTCCGGTCCTAAAATGACAGGGCCAATCAGTTAGTGGAAGGCAGCCACTGATTGGCTCATGAAGTCATTGTAGTCAAATCTGGTGACATATTGCTGGTCTCAGAGGCTAGACTTGCGACTTTAAGAGCCAACCAGGGGCTGCCTTCCAAAAACAAACCAGAACACAGGTTATTATTCAAGGAAGAGTTTGGGAGGGGAGAAGTCTCTGAGAGAGCATTAAGCCCATCATGGGAGGATGCAACTCTCAAGCTAAACAGACATTCTCTAAAAGTAACATTAAGGACAGGGACGCCCACTTAGTAGTCTATTCCAGCCTCGAAAATAAATTTGTTCTAGCCTGGAAATCCAGAACTGCCGCTAGACGCTGGCAAATTAAATTAGCTGCGCCTGGACACTCTCCATTGAAGTTCATTAAATATGTCAAGAAATCCTGAGCTACGTTTCAATTGGTTCTTTCTGATATAGGCGGGCCAGAGCCCTATGTATGGTGCTCTAGGGCGGACATAACCGGATAATGACAGTGCTGTTCATGCGCCGTCGAAGCCGTGATAGTAAACATCAAAGATGGCTGCGGATATGTTGTTTGAGTTTGAGACGGCTTTGGCCTCAACGTTTTACGATTTGGAAGATGGCACTCAAATCTTACATTAGCAAGTAAGAGGAATGTTCTGTTTTGCCGACCGACCACGGCAAAAGTTTAATTTAAAGGTGCTGTAAGCGGAATGGTTCTTTTAGCTAACTTCCTGTCAGTTACTGCAGTTAGCAGTCCCCTCGCTCGTCCCTACGTCACCACATTAATGCACTGCGGTCTTCAAGCAGCGAGTTATCTAGCATCATCTCAGATCCATAAGTGTGATAAAAACATGATAAAAACCATCAAAACAGACATTGGGAAGGATTTTTACCTGCTCCGCCATTGTAGGCGCATTAACATTCACCCATCTGTTGCTCTGGCGTGCACCGGCAATGAGACCATGAGTGAGACGTGTGTCGGTTTGTAGCGTTCTCTCTTGTGATTGGATATTAATTTCCGGATCCCCGAAAAGTTTATTAGACGATTACATGCAGAGCAGCTGACTGAGAAATTGGCTTTATGAAACGTGCACATTATGAAAGTGAACACTGTATGAATAAAGAGCGATTTAACACTTATATTAACACAAATAAACCGCTTACTTCACCTTTAACATAAATAAACCGCTTACTTCACCTTTAACAGTTAATCCCACTGTTGGCTAAACGAACAGGGCTTAATATGTCACCTCATTGCTCTGATTGGTTGTAGTCATAGATAGTATAATAAATGGATAGAGCGTCATGGCCAATTTTTTTATTTTTTTATTTTTATTTTTATTTAACCTTTATTTTACCAGGAAGGTCCCATTGAGTTACAATAACTCTTCTCACAGGGAGTCCTGGCCAAGACAGGCAGCAGAAAATAAGTTGCAGACATACAAACAAAGTACACCACAAATGACACTATAATGCTAAAATTACACTTCAAAACAGACTATATAGAAACAAGCTAATACATACAGCTTTTTAAAAATAAATAAATAAAATGAATTAAATTTTTTTTTAAACAAATAAAAAAATAAAAGGCATCAGGTTAAAAACAGTTGCAGTGTTCTTTTAGAGCTGACTGTAACATGTTTTTAAAGGTACTGAGTGGTGGGAGTGATTCCAGCTTTAAAGTGGCTTGAAGTTCATTCCAGACCTTTGGTGCATATGATGAGAAAGCTGTTGTACCCAGTTGTGTTCTTGTTAATGGTGTGGTTAATAACACATATTCTGATGACCTTGTTTTGTAAATACTGTTATGAAAGGAAAGCAAATTTGAAATGTAAAGGGGTAGTTTACCCATTAGTGCTTTCACAATAAAAATCAGTGCATGCAGTTTCCTTCTAAGGGAGAGGGAGGGCCATTGTACAGCCTCATACAGAATGCAGTGGTGAGTTCTAGCTGGGGCACCTGTGATGAAGCGCAGGGCTGAATGGTAAATTACATCCAGTTTGTTTAATAGTGATGAGGAAGAATGCATATAAATGAGGTCACCATAATCTAATACTGATAAGAAAGTGCTCTGCACTAACCTTTTCCTTGCTAAATGAGGAAAACACTTTTTCATGCGAAAAAAGAAACCTAATTTAGGTCTAAGTTTTTTTAAAAGGCTCACAATATGGACCCCGAGAGACAGCTTATCATCAAGCCAGATACCTAAGTATTTATAAGACGATACTCTCTCTATTATCGTACCATCCTGAGTTGTTAAAGTGATGTTTATTGGAGAGCGTGAACGGGTAAAAATCATTGACTTAGTTTTTGTAGCATTTAGTACCAACTTTAAGCTTACCAGAGATTGTTGTACTACACTAAAAGCAGACTGTAAATATGCAATTGCTTCACTGACTGATGTGGCAGATGTATACATAATGGTATCATCAGCGTAAAGATGAATCTTTGTTTGCTTTAAGTCCCTACCTAAATTGTTTATATAAATGGAAAATAAAATGGGGCCCAAAACTGACCCTTGTGGGACACCCATTTTTACTTCCAGCAAAGATGAGGTACAGTTATCCAATGCCACACACTGAGTTCTACCACTCAGGTAATTAGTGAACCAGCTTAATACAGTGGTACTAAAGCCTATACTTTGCAATCTCTGCAGGAGAAGGTGATGGTCCACAGTGTCAAATGCTTTAGAAAGGTCAATAAATAAAGCAGCACAAGACTTCTTGTTATCTAAAGTATGTAAGATATCATTTGTAACTGAGGTTACAGCAGTAATTGTACTATGTCCTTGTCGAAAGCCAGACTGAGTGGGATTCAAAATGGAGTTGTCAGACAGGAAATGTTTTAGTTGCTCATTTATGAAAGACTCAAGCAATTTGGCCAAGACAGACAGTCTGGAGATTGGGCGATAATTATCTAAAACCGAAGGGTCTCCGCTTTTTAAAAGTGGAAGGACAAATGCAGATTTCCATGACTTTGGGATAGAACCACAGTGTAGACTAAGATTGAAGATGGAGGAGATAGGGCTAGCAATCAAGTTTGCAGCAGTTTTAAGAAAATATGGCTCAATCTGGTCTGGCCCAGCAGACTTTTTACAGTCCAACCCCAACAGGGCCTTTTGTACTTCCGCAGCAGATATTGGAATGAAGTTAAAATTATTTAGACTTTCATTAGATGAATCAATGATGGAGGTTCCACTATCCATGGGGGTGGCTGGAAGTGTTGACTGAATATCTCTACCTGCATTAATAAAGTGCTCGTTGAAAGTATCTACCATGCTTTGTTTACCCCTAACTTCACCATGGCTTGTTGTAATGAATTCAGGGATAGCGGGAGGTGGCACATCACCTGAAGAAGATTTAATAGCTTTCCAAAAATTTTTAGGATCACTGAGGTTTTCATTTATTAAATTCAGATAATACTCACTTTTTGTAGTTTTTATTAGTCTTGTGCATTTGTTTCTTAATACCCTATAATTTAACCAACATTTGTCATTATTATTTCTTTTTGCTTTTATCCATGCTTCATTTCGTTCTCTAATTGCAGTTGCAATGCTGTCATTAAACCAGGGGTTGTCTCTGCCCCTCACTCTATATCTTATAGTAGGAGCATGTTTATCAATTATGGCTAAAAAAGTCTTCTTAAAATAATCCCATGCCAGTTCAACATCATCCATAAAACACACTAAATTTAAATCACTTTGATAGATGTCACGAAGAAATGCTTGCTCATTAAAGCGTTTGTAATTTCGTTTAAAAATAAACCGCGGTTTGGTTTTAGCCATTTTACAATTTTTAACACAGGCAACCATACAGTGATCACTGACATCATTACATAAAACACCGGAGGCAGAGTACTTGTGTGGGGAATTAGTCAGAATTACATCGATTAATGTGGATTTGTCCATTCGTTTTAGATTGAGGCGTGTAGGTGACTGAACTAGTTGCGTCAAGTTTAACGCGTCGCAAATGTCTTTTAACGGTGATGAAGGTGAAAGCCAGTCCCAATTCAAGTCTCCCAGAACGATAAACTCATTGGACAGTTCTTGCAGAAAGTCAGATAGCAGAGCAGTTGCCGCAGCTACAGCTGATGGTGGGCGGTAGCATCCTACCACAGTCAATGAAGTGTCATTGGGGAGATTTAATTTGACAGCACACAGTTCAAAACACTTCGGTTTTGTTATTGTTTCGACGGAACAGCAATCCAACGAAGCCTTTGCATATATGGCCACGCCCCCTCCTTTATTCACACGATCCGTCCGAAAGAGATTATAGCCATCGATATGAATCATGTTGTTCGTAATTGATGGTTTGAGCCATGTCTCCGACAAGACAATTACGTCACTTTCTGTCATTTTAGCCCACAGACGAATAGCGTCGATTTTGTTAATCAGACTGCGCACGTTGACATGGACAAAACGCAAGCCTTCGCTACTTTTTAAATCGTCAGGACTCAAAATCACTTCTGGGCCTGGGTTTGGATGGATATTACCTGATAGGACCAGGAGTAGGACAAACCAAAGGCCCGCTGATCTTGTCGAGCGGGCAGCGCCGGCTTCCCGGTCGCGTCTGCAGCTGTTGGGCCGAAACTGCCGTACTTCTGCCCAGCTGAGGAGTTGAGACCCGGTAGAACAGCCAGGAAAGACCGACGCGGACATACGGATTGCTGCAGATCCGCCAGCTTCAGAAAGCAGCATAGTTCCAGAGTTTGGAAGAATAATCCGAGAAGAAGCGAATGACCCATCACTAAATCCCAGAACTCCCACAGAATGCGAGACGAGCACGCAGGCGAGCAGCAGGTAAACCAGTAGACTCATGTTGTTGAAGCAGTCAGATGTGTGAGCAGGTTTAAAAAAGTGCAAAAGTGTACATTTAAAAAAAGGATTGTAGAATAAAATTTAGAGTAAAAAATCACTTAAAAACTGTAGGACACAGACAAACAAACTAACATGCTGCCATCTTGGATTCAGGCCACACCCATGAGGTTCACCGAGGAGCATCCCTTTTTCTTGGCTTATGCACTTTGCTGTCAATTGTATATGGTCTAAGTAGTCCCTAATACTTATTTTTTTAGATGTTTGCTGAAAAACCCGTTCAGATCATTTATTGTAGCAAGCCTCTATACCCTGATTGTCCTCTGGTCTCAGGATGACCTATATTTGTGCGATCTGGCTGGCCCCTCCCACCTCTCTGCCGGGCTTTCTTTATATGTCCATGGGGCTCTCCCACCGTCTCTGCCGTGCTCTCGCGATACTAGAGAGACACTGCGTGACTGCGAACACAGTGTTTACCCGGAGCTAAGCCATACTTTGAACAGTTTGACATGACCTGACATGATTAAAACCAGTGAAAACAGTAGCTTCAAAGTTTGATTTCTACGGGAATATCTTCCCATCCTTTGTCATGTTAAAAACGAGTCATTATTAGACTGCAAGGGGAAAGCTAAGTTAGTGTATTAGGAGCAAAACTTGGTGCTACAACCGAAGCTACATGGGCGCTAACGCTAAAAATAAGACTCAGACGATTTAAAACCAGCGAAAACAGTAGCTTCAAAGTTTGATTTCTACAGGAATATCTTCCCATCCTTTGTCATGTTAAAAACGAGTCATTTTCAGACTGCTGTGGGGAATATAAACAGCGTGTTATGAGCAAAAGCTGGTTGCTTGTCCCAAAGCTAATAGCTATACACCAGTCAGGCAAAACTACCAATAAAAACTATTATTTTAGTTTCACCGTTTAAAAAAAAGCACAGGTAGCTTCCTATCCGTTGTGTTATTAAAAACGAGGCATTAATAGACTGCTGTGGTTAAGATAAATTAGTGGAGTATGAGCAAAAGCATTCTGTGTTGGTGTATGTAACATTCAGGCTGTACTAAGCATAGACATTATAAAGGATAGACGCCGCATTGGGCGTTGAGCGCGAGAAATGCGGGCGCCATCTTGGACCGGTCACACGTTCCACTCAGTGTAGTCTGTTTGGCAGGTGCAATGAACTGTCAGCGCATGTAATTAATCATATCTCATTAAATACCAAACTGATTTTCACGCGGTTTTCTTTGCTGCAAAGATCATACATGTAGCTAAGATACAGGGCACAAGTTTCGACGTGTTTTAATATTCATAGTGGGCTTAACAGTCATAGAAGATTCTGATATGATATAGGCCTAAGTAACCAGACGTCCGAGTCACACACTTCGTCCGGGAGGAGATTGAAACGGAGGATGTGTTTCTGCTTGGGGAACATATTGAGGAGACACAGTTTGGCATCGACAACCACCATTCCGACTTGTTGTCATTGGTTGTGTCTGTCTTTCACAAATTAAGGCTGCACCACATTGCCAAACTCTCCTCGCTTGAATTTCTCTTCGGAGTAAAATGCGATTGTAAGGATGGTTAACTTTATTTTATGCATTTGAGTATTATTGTTTGCTGTTGTTGTTTGATTTTCCCTTAATTTAATACTTTTGATTGCTGTGGTTTTGTATTGAATGTGTTTTTAAATGTACCGCGCTGCAAGGCACGCATTGATTTCCTGTCTGTGTCTGAGGAACCAACTCGAGACTAGACTGAACTTGGTATTCCCCCCCTAGTATAGAACATTGGACAACCAAGAAGACTTTGCTTTTAAATAATCCCGTCCTCTTTTAAGAAGCAATTGCCTAACAAGCTTGTGTTTTAAATTAGAGAAATAAAACATATTTTTACATGAACACTCATGTTGTCCTTCTCTTTTAATGAGATATTATATACACTGGTTTTTTATTTATATTTAATGCCTTCATGGGAAACATCCACCCTTCATATGTACCATGCTCGACTACTCCTCCTAAATTGCCCCGAGCTAACTCCAGTTTAGGAATAACTGCCTTTTCATGTATATTGCCCCTAATTCATGGAATGCTCTGCAGAGCAACTTAAAAATGACTGCTCTTCCTACTCTTGATTTATTTGAATCTATGATTTCTGAATTTTACACATCTGACTGTAACTGTTTTAGCTGAATTCATTGTTCATTTAGTATTTTATTTTTGCTCTTGTTTTGTGTTTTGTATAGGCCTACTTTATTTAAATTAATATATTTTATCCTATTTTATTTCTGTTCTCTGTTTATGTTATCCCTGTGATTGTCTTTATTGTGTATGCTCGTCACTGTAAATGAATAAATATATTTATATATAGCCTAATCATATATTGTTAACTTATTAAAATAGCTGACTTTACTGCCCCTATCTGTTTCTGCTTCTCTATCATATTTAGTCTAAAGTGTGTGATTTGCAAAATACCTATAGCCTATGTGATGTAGGCTATCATAAAGGTGACCAGACGTCCCCATTGTTGGTTGCCTGTCCCTGGCTAAACAGAAACAACTACCTGTTCCCGTTTTGTTGACACCTCATGCCTGTCGCTCGGAAAATTTTCCATCGGATCTCGGGGCCGTGGACCAATAAGAAATGGGGGGGGAGGGGGGGGTTATCATAGACTACTGCACGGTGGACGTTTTGTGGGGGGGAAGCATGGACATATAAAGAAAATATGGGGATGTGGCTGTGCCGACTATTGCGTAATAGTCGGCGAGAATTCTGACTGAAGTATATTGGGGGGAGGGGTGGGGGTTTCAGAAAGGGGGAGAGTGAGAAAAGGAGAGATTGTTATTTTTTTAATATTTTGGCAGTCTCTAGGCACACTGTGGACCCATGGATATGTTAGAACACATTTAAAAAGTGCATTTAGCATAATATGTGACCTTTAAGAAGCTGATAGCTGAAACAAATGACTCCTTCTAGTGTTGACTATGGGCTGAAACTCAATGTATTTGCAATAATATTAATTTTATTTTGGTCTACAGACTGAAAATGTTAATGACAGAATAGGCTACATGACAAGTGAGGACAAATACAATCTATAAACAGATGAGAACACTAATTTAATGGCCTATTTGAATATAATTACATATATTATGTTATGTTAAGGTGCAACAGTTAAATTAAATTATTAAATACACTTTGTGGCTCCAGTAATGTTTTGTGTGGAAGAGGGGACCACAGTAGCTCATGATAGTACCATTATTACAACCCTTGCCCAGCTGTTGTAACTTTGCTCAAATACAAAAAAAAAATCAGTTTTTGTATATAGTCCAAGACTCCAATATCACAAATAACCATTTGCTACAGTGGGCTTTAGCCCATCGGTGGTCTAAAGAGTAGCTGAAAACTATATATGAGTAAGGGTAGATTCCATATCACACATCTATTAAAAAAATACAAGACTTGTGTAGGAATTTCCAACATATTTATGTTATCATTTTGAAAGAAGTTAATACAGAACTTTGAGTTGACCAGAAAGCAAGGCAACCTTAGGTTTAACCTTGTTGACACACAAACTGCAGTTGCAGACACAGCAGAACATAGGGACACTATTGCAACATCTTGCTACAAATAGCCCAGATTTGATATTAGATATGTTACACACAAACATACACACATGCACACTCTCACTCACACACATGCACACAAGACGCACACACCCAATTTGCCTGATAAAAAGGCATAGTGCATTGCACTAGGCGCGCTGTTTTAGCCCGAGGAACAAGAAGGCTAGGGTTTTCGGGGCTCCCCTTTTCAGAGTTCGGTTGAGAGTAGATCAATTCTGGTAAGATCTGAATGATTGTAATGAATAAGTAACATCTGTGTTGATATAGTAGAAGCTGTCTACTAGCTTGTAAAACTTGATGTTAATAAAGTAAATCCTGTTAAGACCTGATCTCTCTGCTCTCCACGTCTCCCTTGGCTGCTGAAGTGTCTCCTTCCTAGTATCAAAATGTCTTGGAATCATAGGCCACTCGGCCATGATAATATCTATGGTTCCACTACACTTGCTCAAGAAGTTCAGAGTAAGGTCCCATCTTCTGCTCTGCTTCTATACAGCCATCGTTGAAAGCATCCTCACCTCATCCAACAGTCTGATTTGGCAGCCTCGACTCACTCTCCCGGAAGAAATGACAGGGCATCAACAGAGCATCCAAAATTATTGGCACCCCCCTACCACCCCATGAATTACTATCCCGCAAACTGTTACACACTACACAGAGTCCTCCAAAACAACCCGGTTCAGAACAGTTTTATTCTCACTGCAATTAACATTCTAAAATCTGAATGCTGAGGATTAAGCATGGCCATTTTGTATTATGTTATGTGCCTGTCTGTATCTATGTTTAATGTTCAATGTAAAATTGTAACCTGTACCAAGGAGCTGTACTGAAAACAAATTCCACCAGCCTGGCTGTGTGGTCATTAAAAGTATCATCATCATCATATCAGAGAACTGACTCTTTTACAAGTCACCAATTAAAATATCACTTGAGTAAAAGTAGAACATTATGTTATATTAAAATTATTTTGCTGGTATAAGGAAGACTCAAAGATGACCCAGGTAAAGATTAAACAGTGTAGAAGGAAATATTCACATCCTTTACTGAAGTAAAAGTACAAATACCAAACTGTTAAATTACTCTGTTACAAGTAAACATTTTGCATTGAAATTTAAGTAATTTTAGTAAGTATGAAACATTTTCGGCATATTTTCATTAAAAATTACACTAATATAGT
>JAOPFK010000311.1:0-11848 GCA_026122265.1 Ammodytes dubius
TGGGTCCCCATCTCTAAAAAACCCTTCCTTCAGGAGATACAGAACTTTTAAACATAAAAAACCATAACTCAAGAACAAAGCTCGTAGACCCCGGGGTAGGCCAAAGGAAACCCATCCAAAATTAGTCAGTAGGCAACCTTTAAAGTCATTTACCTTTTCAAGGAATTTTTGACGTCGACTTCCCGGGATCCAGGGGTTAAAAACCCCCCCTGGTTAAAACCCCTTATCATAAGCTAAACCCAAAACCCCAACCCTAAACCTACAGGTTTGGGTGGCTCAGTGGTTTAAGCCCGGTCCCTGAAAAGTCTTCAGTTCGAATCCAGCTTGGAAACGGGTTAACCCTATCCAACTACCAAATTTCCCCAAAACCAAAACCTTTTAACATTTCCACATTCCAATTCCAACTCCCTCCACCTTTATATAGGGTTTTAAAAATTCACCACAGACCATTCCAAACGCATGAACGTGCTCCTGAACTTTTGGGGAACTTTTTTTTTTTGGCCAGCACTTAAAATTTTCAATGACCTATTCATTCCTATTGGGCGAAGTTTTCACTTATAACCAAACGTACGTCCACGACTTAAAACCAATTCCTCAGACAAATTCGGTACGTGAACACTGATTGTCCCCACCTAGACCTTTTTCCTCAGGAATCAAACTTTTAAAAAAAAACACTCATAACCAAAACGAAAGCTCGAACCTGGGGAGGCATAAAACCACCCAAAATTTCTAGAGGACCTTTAAGTCACTTTCCTTTTCAAGACAGTATTTGACGACGCTTCCGGTCTGGTTAAAACCCCCGGTTAAAACCCCCTTATCAAAGGCTAACCCAACCCTAACCCTAAACCACAGGTTGGGGCTCGGGTTTGGTGTCCCCGATCTCTAAAGACCTTCCGTTCAGGGGATACAGAACTTTTAAACATAAAAAACACTCATAACTCAAAGAACGAAAGCTCGTAAGCCTCGGGGGAGGACCATAGAAAGCCCATCCCAAAATTAGTCTAGTAGGCCCCCTTTAAATGTCAAGTTTAAACCCTTTTTAAGGACAGTTATTTGACGATCGAAACGTTCCGGCGATCCTGGTTAAAACCCCCTCCTGGTTAAAACCCCCTATCATAAGGCTAACCCTAACCCTAACCCTAAACCTACAGGTTGGGTGGCTCAGTGGTTTAAGCCCAGGTCTCGTATCAAAAGGTCTCAGGTTCGAATCCACTTAGGGAAACAGGTTAACCCTATTCCAACTCCACATTCCACATTCCAAAACTCTATATTACATTTCCACATTCCAATCCAACTCCCTCCACCTTTTATATAGGGTTTTTTAAAAAACTTCACCACAGACCATTACCAAACGACATAAACGTGCTCCTGGACACTTTTTGGGGGAACTTTTTTTTTTTTTGGGCCAGCACTTAGAGAAATTTTCAATGACGCTCATTCATTCCTATTGGGCGAAACGTTTTCACTTATAACTCCAAACGGTAACGTCCTACAGACTTAAAACCAACTTTCCGTCAGACATAATTCGGTACGCTGAACACTCTGGAGTTGTCCCCCGAGTCTCTACGACCTTCCGTTCAGGAGAAAACAGAACTTTAAACATAAAAAAAACTCATAAACTCAAAGAACGAAAGCTCGTAGAGCCTCGGGGGTAGGACCCATAGGAAAGCCCATCCCAAAATTAGTCTAGTAGGCACCTTTAAATGTCAACTTTACCTTTTCAAGGACAGTTATTTGACGATCGACGTTCCGGCGATCCTGGTTAAAACCCCCTCCTGGTTAAAACCCCCTTATCATAAGCTAACCCTAACCCTAACCCTAAACCTACAGGTTGGGTGGCTCATGGTTTAAAGCCCAGGTCTCGTAGTCAAAAGGTCTCAGGTTCGAATCCAGCTTAGGGAAACAGGTTAACCACCCTATTCCAACTCCACATTCCACATTCCAAAACTCTATATTACATTTCCACATTCCAATTCCAACTCCCTCCACCTTTTATATAGGGTTTTTAAAAAACTTCACCACAGACCATTACCAAACGACATGAAACGTGCTCCTGGACACTTTTTTGGGGAACTTTTTTTTTTGGACTCAGCACTTAGAGAAATTTTCAATGACGCTCATTCATTCCTATTGGGCGAACGTTTTCACTTATAACTCCAGAACGGTAACGTCCTACAGACTTAAAACCAACTTCCGTCAGACATAATTCGGTACGCTGAACACACTGGAGTTGTTCCCCGAGTCTCTACGACCTTCCGTTCAGGAGATACAGAACTTTTAAACATAAAAAACACTCATAACTCAAAGAACGAAAGCTCGTAGAGCCTCGGGGGTAGGACCATAGGAAAGCCCATCCCAAAATTAGTCTAGTAGGCACCTTTAAATGTCAACTTTACCTTTTCAAGGACAGTTATTTGACGATCGACGTTCGGCGATCCTGGTTAAAACCCCCTCCTGGTTAAAACCCCCTTATCATAAGGCTAACCCTAACCCTAACCCTAAACCTACAGGTTGGTGGCTCAGTGGTTTAAGCCCAGGTCTCGTAGTCAAAAGGTCTCAGGTTCGAATCCACTTAGGGAAACAGGTTAACCCTATTCCAACTCCATATTCCAACTCCACATTCCACATTCCAAAACTCTATATTACATTTCCACATTCCAATTCCAACTCCCTCCACCTTTTATATAGGGTTTTTAAAAAACTTCCACCACAGACCATTACCAAACGACATGAAACGTGCTCCTGGACACTTTTTGGGGGAACTTTTTTTTTTTTGGACTCAGCCTATGCGCATTCACCCCAAAACGCAAAAATTTTCGCGTGCTCCGCGCGAACCGCATGTAAATCCCCCCGGGGGGGTGAATGTCCCCCCAGGGGTGAATGCGGAGCGGGGGAAAGAATTTCGCGCCGCGTGAGGGGAGGGGCTTATTTGGTATGGAAAACATTGGACAACAAAAGTTGGAAATAGGTTTAAAAACAACCCGCTTATTTAAAATTTCCAGGGGGGCCCTTTTTATTCATCAGACAACTGGTTTCATGTTCAACCCCTGGGTTTTTTTGTATTTTTCTCCCGGGAAAAAGCGTCGCACCCACCCGCCCCCCGAAACTGGGTTCACAGCATCACCCGCAGCGGAAAACCCCTTGGTGAATACACCGGGGTTTATCAGGAGCTGCGCCTTTGGGTGACCCGCCTTTCCAGCGCTACCTCCGTTACGTGGCCAATTTGGGCGCCTGTTTGGGCCCCATTGACAGGATTCCCGGCAGGATACCAACTACCAGGCTTCCTCCCAGGGGCGGAGCGCCTGTCATCTGCTCCCCGGTAATGAGTTTACTAACAATGTTAAAATGTATCAATAGTAACTGCAACCAACATTAAATAATCTCTCCCGACCGGACCAAAACGGGAAAATTTTACTGTGATCTCTCAACAACAAATTATCAAAAGTAGCCTACACTGAAATACAGCAACATCATTTTTGGGACATAAGCTAAAAGTGGCAGCTATATTTCTTTTTTTTTTTAAAAAACAGAAGGGCCCACAAACTTTTTTTTATACCTATGTGGGTGTTGTAGTTACCTATTATCATAAGGGCTTATTTGGTAGTTGGGAAAAAAGTTGACAACAACATTTTTAAAAAAGTTTAAAAACAACAGGCTTATTTTTGATTTTGCCCACCCGTTTTTTTTTCACAGACTAGGCTAGTACATGTTTAACACCCTGGCGTGTTTAATCTCTCTACTGTACCCAAAACGGAAATGTCACTGGGGGGATCTCACAACAACAAATGTATCAAAAAATAGCCTAAAAACCCGTAAAAAAAATGTGGCACTAATTATCTGTTTTTTTTTTACAACAAAAGCCTACATACTTTTAAATTTTAGCCTATTATCTATAAATTTATTTTCTCTGACTTTAAAGCCATTACATAAAATACTACCAAACCAAAAACACACAAACTAGTTTAAAACTGACAAATAACTCATTTTGCCTATATTAAAATGTTGTCCCTTGGGTTCAGGTACTTTCCACAGGATTCCTACGAAAACCCTCGCCAACTATTCCGTGTTGGGTCTCCCCCTGTCAGCGTCATCGTCCCTGCTGTGGCCACTGCCATTTGGGGGTGCCTGGTGGGGGAGTTTATGGCAGTGCCCACAGCAAGGATTGGAGGTCCATCGCGGCAGTTTTGAGGAGCCCCTGAACTTCCCACCTGCTGCGGGGGCCCCTGGATGGGAAACATTGACCCTCAGAAACCCTGGAAAAAACGGCTTTCCCAAAATTTTTCAATTACAATGGGACCTTACTCCCTTGTATTGCTACAATTGTGGATGCCCAAGCGTTGCTTTCCGGTGATTAAACTTTTGCGGTACGGAATCCAGGGGACGGCGGAAAAACGGGCCAATTCTGCGTTTGGTCAAGCCCTGCAGTCTGGAACCCTCACCTGCCCCAGGGCCCTTTCCACTTCCTGGAGCTGCCCAGCGGGGGACCCCAGCCGCTGGGTTTTGGCCGATGAGGCTTTTCCATTGGGGAAAAAAACCTCATAGCCAACCCGGGGGCGCATCCCCCGTCGGAGAAGGGGTTTTTTCCAACTCCCCCCGCCCCTCTCCCCGAGCTTCGACGTAGTTAAAAAATGCCTTCGGGTCCTCTCCCACAAGGGAAAGGATGTACAGGCGTGCGAGGGAGGTCGGCCAGAGGAAACAAGATGGGGCGTCAAGGCACCTGTTTTCCTCACAATTTCCTGCGGAGGTCAGAGGAGGCTTGTGCATGAGGGGGACGTCCCAGTTGGGAGGGGACCACCCCAAAGACCGGGGGCAGAGTAGCCGCCAACAACCCGGGACAAGGCTGTCAGGGTGAGGGAGGTCTTCACTGCCCACTTCTCAGCAAGGGAGCATTGTCTTGCAAGACACCATAGGTAGCAAGCCCCACCACAAAACGGCTCTTTTTAAGAGCACCCACTAGTTTAATTGAGCAATTTTCTTGCAATTTGACACAACAAATTTTTTCTTTATTAAGCACTGATGGTAAAAATTTTTGAAAAGGGGTAAATTAGTTGTGTTCACTTCAGTATGTTAGTAAGGGAATAGGGTTTCAATTGAACTGCCACCCCCACTGTCTGCCCTCACACCGGTCTCATCCCCAAATCAACCCACCTACTTCACCTCTGGCTTCCCTGCTGTGGGTCGCCAGATCGTACCACACTACTGGGGGGTAACAGCACCTGGCTCCATTTAAAATTATTACCATCCTCATTTTTTCCTTTTTCCCCTCTTGTAACTTTTTGTGATTTTATCCTAACGCTGTTTTTTCCCCTGCTGCATTACCCGGATCACCTCTCCAGCCCCCCCCTGCTTTGTTCTCCCCCCAGGCTCCTCGTTTATTCACCACCAGCTTTTTCCCTCCTCATTTCAATAAACCTTGTTCATCAAAACCCTACCTGCCTCTTTGCTCTGGGGGCCATATCAAACCGTAACGAACTGGGACATTTATTTAGAAAAAAACCCGGGAAAACAATAAATGCACAAGCTTTCTATTCAATCCCTGTTAACTTTTTAAAATTTTTTATATTTAAAAAAAAACAAAATAAATTCATTGAAAATCCAGTGGGGAAAAATTTAATTTTTTTTTTTGTATGTTTCGTAATTTAAAAAAATATACTATTATAATTAAATACCAAAAATTAGAAAAATGCAGAAAAAAAATAAAAAAAAAACAAATGAAGCCGCTTCAAACTGCCCCGACAAGTTTGCCCCCTCAACAGGTTCCCAATTAAAGTTTTGTGCTGCCCCCGTAAATGAGTTTTTTAAATGTTTGAATTTAAAATGTTTCCTTCCCGTTAAGGGGGAACCTTTTCCCTGGCAGGGAAACAGGCTTTTAAGAAGACTCATCTTCAGTAAGGGAGGGGGGAGCAGGTGGAGTTTCTCTCTGGCCAGGGACTGCAAACAGCATCTTCTCAATGATGCTCTCGTTTCCCCCGGACCGATTTTGACTTGCTTTTTCTCCCTGTATTTAAATGAAACACATAATTTTCACTTATAGGTTATATAAGGCTCGGCCCAATTTCCCTCCAATCATATCAAAAGGTAAAAAGAAAAATTTTACTTCAATTACCATTATTTAGAAAATATGCCCATTTAAAATAAAAAATCAAGGAATCAAACAGGTTTACTTTTTATGTTATCAATTGAATATCCAAAAATTAAAACAAAGCATTGCTTCAAATGAAAAAATTTTTCACATTTCGACAAAAAAATGTGGGTTATCTAACTTTAAAGGGAAAGGGAAAGGGGTAAATACATGTTATCGAAAAAACACAGTAAACCATGCATACATTATATTTAATAAATACATCGTTTGTCATGTACAACCCTTGGTGGTATTGGTGAGCACGGGGGATGGGGGTCAACTTTATCTCTTCAGAAGGAAAGAGGGTGAGCCAAGGTCCTCCTTGCAGGATGGTGATGATAAACTGTTAATTGGTGACACCCCATACAACCCATGTCCTACATTACATTTCCAGTAACTACCTATCGGACCCTTTTTCCTGCGTGAGCTCTTTCATTTTAACAAGAAGACAGATCTCAAACTTTCTTGACTTTTTCGCTACGTGTTATTACTATGAGTGACTTGACAATTCAACCAACCTCCTCCTCCTGAGGGCCCGGCAACAGACACCCAGGCCCCCTCCTCTGCCTGACAGTGGTCCCTGCTCTGCATAGACTCCCGGGTTCCTCTGCAGTCCTGCTTCCCCAACCCCCCGCTCCATGTTTACTAGCCTAGACCCTAGGTTACGGGGGGGTCGGGAAGACAGGACCCAGAGTATTTTCCACCTCCTGTAAGAACCCTTCCCCGCTGCCCACCCCTTAAACCTCACTCTCCCTCTTCTTTCTCTTTTAAGAAGTACCTCTGAGGCCCTTCCATTTTTCCTAGCATACATCCACTGACAAAAAAAAAGCACGAACTGTTATCCTTATTGAACTAGGGCCGTTGAACAGCTGTTGACAGCGTTTGACGCTAACTTAGCTTGCTTGGTTCATTTTGAAGCTCCAAATATGGCTGTAAACAATACTAATAAGAAAACAAAGCACAACTGTTATCAACTTGAACTATGCCGTTTAAAACGGGTGTTAACAGCGGTTGAAACGCTAACTTTAAGCTGCTTGGTTCAGTTTGAAGCTCAAATATGGCCTGTAAACAATAACTAATAAGAAAAAATACACGAACTGTTATCACTGAACTATGCCGTTTGAACGGGCTGTTGCAGCGGTTGACCTAACTTTAGTTTGCTTGGTTCATTTGAAAGCTCAAAATGGAGTGAAAAAATTTAAAAAATACTAGAAACAAAGAAACTAACTTTTATCACTTCAACTATGCTCCGTTACGGGTTCAGTTTTCTGCTAGCCGTCTGATCACAGTTTGTGTAATTTGAGCTCAAATGGATGAAACAATAACTCAAACACATTTTTACAACTCACCAGTTAGGCCGACCTCCTCCGCCACAACCCTCCCTCCACGCCACCTCTTTTTAGCCCGGGTCCCGGTAGCTGTAAAGGCTGGTACGTACAGCACCGGTGCCGGCAAACTGCAATTATAAGTTGGTCCTCCATTGGTTGTTTTCATGAGCGACGTTGACCAAGAATATATACGACGTCATAGACGTCAGAGTGAGTGTCAACGCTGATTGGTTCCTATTCAAACTCACGCAACTCGCGTACATTCAAAACTCTAAGTAATTTCCACTTGCCAATTTCATCTTTCCGACCTTTTATATAGGTTTTTCCCGCGCGAGAAAATCACCAGTCCTTATCCAAACTTTATGAAACGTGCCCGACCCTTTTCGGCCAACTTTTTTGTTGTGATCCACTTAGAGAAATTTTCAATGACGCTCATTCATTCCTATTGGCGAACGTTTTCCACTTATAACTCCAGAACGGTAACGTCCTACAGACTTAAAACCAACTTCCGTCAGACATAATTCGGGTACCTGAACACACTGAGTTGTCCCCCGAGTCTCTAACGACATTCCGTTCAGGAGATACAGAACTTTTAAACATAAAAACACTCATAACTCAAAGAACGAAAGCTCGTAGAGCCTCGGGGGTAGGACCATAGGAAAGCCCCATCCCAAATTAGTCTAGTAGCACCTTTAAATGTCAACTTTACCTTTTCAAGGACAGTTATTTGACGATCGACGTTCCAGCGATCCTGGTTAAAACCCCCTCCTGGTTAAAACCCCCTTATCCTAAGCTAACCCTAACCCTAACCCTAAACCATACAGATTGGTGGCTAGTGGTTTAAGCCCAGGTCTCGTAGTCAAAAGGTCTCAGGTTCGAATCCAGCTTAGGGAAACAGGTTAACCTATTCCAACTCCTATTCCAACCCACATTCCACATTCCAAAACTCTATATTACATTTCCACATCCAATTCCAACTCCCTCCAAACCTTTTTATAGGGTTTTTAAAAAACTTCACCACAGACCTTACCAAACGACATGAAAAGTGCTCCTGGACACTTTTTGGGGAACTTTTTTTTTTTTTGGACTCAGCACTTAGAGAAATTTTCAATGACGCTCATCATTCCTATTGGGGAACGTTTTCACTTATAACTCCAGAACGGTACGTCCTACAGACTTAAAACCAACTTCCGTCAGACATAATTCGGGTACGCTGAACACACTGGAGTTGTCCCCGAGTCTCTACGACCTTCCGTTCAGGAGATACAGAACTTTTAAACATAAAAACACTCATAAAATCAAAGAACGAAAGCTCGTAAGCCTCGGGGTAGGACCATAGGAAAAACCCATCCCAAAATTAGTCTAGTAGGCACCTTTAAATGTCAACTTTACCTTTTCAAGGACAGTTATTTGACGATCGACTTTCCGGGGATCCTGTTAAAACCCCTCCTGGTTAAAACCCCCTTATCAAACTAACCCTAACCCTAACCCTAACCACAGTGGTGGGTCGTGGTTTAAGCCCAGTCTCGTAGTCAAAGGCCAGGTTCGAATCCACTTTGGAAACAGGTTAACCCTATTCCAACTCCACATTCCACATTCCAAAACTCTATATTACATTTCCACATTCCAATTCCAACTCCCTCCACCTTTTATATAGGGTTTTTAAAAAACTTCACCACAGACCATTACCAAACGACATGAAAACTGCTCCTGGCCTTTTTTTGGGGAACTTTTTTTTTTTTTACTCAGCACTTAAAAATTTTTAATGACGCCATTCATTCCTATTGGGAAGTTTTTTACTTTTAACTCCGAACGGACTCCACAGACTTAAAAAAAACTTCCTCAGACATAATTCGGGGACTTAACAACGGATTGTCCCCGATCCTAGACCTTCCGTTAGGGGATCAAACTTTTAAAAAATAAAAAAACCAAACTCAAAGAAAAAAAAAGCTCGTAGAGCCTCGGGGGGAACCTAGGGAAACCCATCCCAAAATTTCTATACACCTTTAAAAGTCAACTTACCTTTTTAAAGGCAGTTATTTGCGTCCTTCCGGTCCTGGGGTTAAAACCCCCCCTGGTTTAAAAACCCCCTTTTCTAACTAACCCTAACCCAAAACCCAAAAAAACATTTGGGGGGGTGTGTTTAAGCCCGGTCTCTATCAAAAGTCTCAGGGTTAATCCAGCTTTTTGGGAAAAGGTTAACCCTTTAAAACCAACCCCCACTTCCACATTCCAAAATCTATATTACTTTCCCCCCATTCCAATTCCCAAATCCCTCCCCCTTTTTTAAGGTTTTTAAAAAAATTACCCCAACCATTTCCAAAACATGAAACTGCTCCTGGACACTTTTTGGGGAAATTTTTTTTTTTTGGCCCCAAATTTGAAAATTTTCAAGACGCCTTCATTCCTATTGGGGGAAAAATTTTCCTTATAACTCCCGAAGGACGCCAAAAGACTTTAAAAACCCAATTCCGTCAAATAATTGGGGACCTGAACACTGGGGTTGTCCCCGAGTCTCTACACCTTCCTTTAGGAGATACAAACTTTTAAACTAAAAACACTCATAACCAAAAAACGAAAGCCGTAAGCCCGGGGTAGGCCTAGGGGAAACCCCCACCCCAAAAATTGTCTAGTAGGGACCTTTAAAAGTCAACTTTACCTTTTAAAGGCAGTTTTTTGACATCACTTCCCCGGGTCCCGGTTTAAACCCCTTGGTTTAAAACCCCCAAAAAAACTAAACCCCAACCCAACCCAAACCACATTTTTGGGGGCTATGGTTTAAGGCCCCGTCCGAGTCAAAAAGGCCAGGGGCGAATCCAGCTTAGGGAAAATTTTAACCCATTCCAACCCCATTTTCCACATTCCCCCAAAAATCTATATTACATTTCCCTTCCCCAATTTTTCCAAACCCCCCACCTTTTATAGGGGGGTTTAAAAAAAAATTCACCCAACCATTCCAAAGAATAAACGTCCCGGGGACTTTTTTTGGGGGGAATTTTTTTTTTTTACTCACACTTAAGAAATTTTTAAGACGCCATTCTTCCTTTGGGGGAACGTTTTTACTTTAACCCAAACGGTACGTCCACAGCTTAAAAAAACCAAATTCCGTCAGACTAATTTGGGGCGCAACACCTGGAGTTTCCCCGATCCTACACCTTCCGTTAGGAAAGAACTTTAAAAAAAAAAAACTCAAACCAAAGAACGAAAGCTCAGAGCCTCGGGGGGAGGACCTAAAAGCCCCTCCCAAAATTATCTAGTAGGCACCTTTAAAAGTCAACTTTACCTTTTCAGACAGTTATTTTTACGATCGAACGTTCCGCGATCCTGGGTTAAAACCCCCTCCTGGGTTTAAAACCCCCTTTTCCAAAACCCAACCCTAAACCCCAACCCAACCCAACAGATTGGGTGCTTAGTGGTTTTTAAACCCATCCGTATCAAAAGGGCTCAGGGTTTGAATCCAGCTTAGGGAAACAGTTAACCCTATTCCAACCCAATTCCAACCCACATTCCAAAACTCAAAATTTCATTTCCACAATTTCCAAATTTCCCAAATCCCTCCAAACCTTTTTTATAGGTTTTTAAAAAAATTCCACAGACCATACCAAACGACAAGAAACGTGCTCCTGGACACTTTTTGGGGGGAAATTTTTTTTTTTTTGGGCTCAGCATTAGAGAATTTCAATGACCCATTTTATTCCTATTGGGAAAGTTTTTACTATAACTCCAAACGGGCGTCCTACAGACTTAAAAAAAAAACTTCGTCAGACATAATTCGGGTACGCTGACACACTGGAGTTGTCCCCGATCTCAAAACCTTCCGAGGAGATACAGAACTTTTAAAATAAAAACACTATAACTCAAAGAACAAAGCCGAAGCCCCGGGGGGAAGGGCCAAGAAAGCCCATCCCAAAATTAGTCTAGTAGGCACCTTTAAATGTCAACTTTTCCCTTTTTAAGGGCAGTTATTTGACGATCGACGTTCCGGCATCCGGGTTAAAAAAAACCCCCCCCTGGTTAAAAACCCCCCCTTTTCCAAAACCCCAACCCTAACCCAACCCTAACCCAACAATTGGGTGGTTATGGGTTTTAAACCCAGGTCTCGTATCAAAAGGGCCAGGTTCGAATCCACTTAGGGGAAAAAACCCAACCCCTTTTCCCTATTCCAAATCCACATTCCAAAAACCAATTTACATTTCCCATTTCCCAATTCCAACTCCCTCCACCTTTTATATAGGGTTTTTAAAAAACTTACCACAGACCAACCAAAGACATGAAAAAAGTGCTCCTGGACACTTTTTGGGGGAACTTTTTTTTTTTTTGGGCTAAAACACTTAGAGAAAATTTTTAATGACGCTCATTCATTCCTATTGGAAGTTTTCACTTATAACTCCAGAACGGG
>JAOPFK010000312.1:0-13186 GCA_026122265.1 Ammodytes dubius
GGTTGGCTTATTTGGGTTAAGCCCAGGGCTCGTATCCCAAAAGGGGCAGGTTCCCAATCCCTTCGGGGAAAAGGTTAACCCTATTCCAACTCCATATTCCCCTTTTCCCAAAAACTCCACATTCCCCATTCCAAATCTATATTCCATTTCCACATTCCAATTTCCCAAATCCCCCACCTTTTATATAGGGGTTTTTAAAAAACCCTTTACCCAACCAATACCAATGACCAAAATAGCCTGAAACGTTTCCAGACACTTTCTAGCTTTATTTTTTTGGGCTCAACACTTTGCAAATTTTAAAAAAAAAAATTTTTTAAAAGGGGTTTTTTAAAAAACTTCACCACAGACCATTACCAAACGACAGAAAAACCCCCTGGACACTTTTTGGGGGGAAATTTTTTTTTTTGGGCTCAGCACCTTTAAAAACTTTTTTAATTTACGCTCATTCATTCCTATTGGGGGGAAAAATTTTTTACTTATAACTCCGAAATACGCCCCAAACTTTAAAACCCAAATTCCGTCAACTTTAAATTTGGGGACGTGAACACATGGGGTTGGGCCCCGATCTCTACGACCTTCCGGGCCCGGAAACAGAACTTTTAAACAAAAAAAACCTAAAAAAAAAGAACGAAAGCTCGAAGCCTCGGGGAGGGCCATAGGGAAACCCATCCCAAAAATTTTCTAGTACACCTTTTAAAAGTCAACTTTACCTTTTCAAAGGGGGTTATTTACTTTTCCTTCCCATCCTTGGGTTTAAAACCCCCCACCTAACCCTAACCCTAACCCTCTAACCAAACCCTAACCCAACCCCCAAACCCCCCCCTACAGGTTTGGGGGGCTTATGGGTTTTTAAACCCCCCCTTGTCAAAAAATCTCAGGTTTAATCCACTTCCCGGGGAAAAAAGGGTTTAAAAATTTCCCAAATCCTATCCAACTCCAACCCCCAATCCAATTCCACTTTTCCCAAAACTAAATTTTCCCTTTCCCCTTTTCCCAATTTCCAAATCCCCCCACTTTAAAAAAGGGTTTTTAAAAACTTCCCCAGACCAATACCCAAGAAACCCAAAAACCCGAAACGTGTTCCAAACACTTTTTACTTTATTTTTTGGGCCAACACTTTAGCAAATTTTTCAAAAAAATTTTTTTTTTAAAGGGGTTTTTTAAAAAAAAAAACCACAGACCATTTTCCAAACGCAAATAGCCCTGGACCCTTTTGGGGGGAAATTTTTTTTTTTGGGGCTCAAACCCCTTTGAAAATTTTCAAAGGGCGGGTCAATCATTCCAGGGGCGAACTTTTCACTTATAAACCAGAACGGAAAAACCCACAACTTTAAAAACCAAATTTTCCTCTTACTAATTTGGGACCCAAACCCCGGGGGTTTCCCCCCCATCTCTACACCTTCCCCTTTAAATACAAATTTAAAAATAAAAAAACTCATAACTCAAAGAACGAAAGCTCGTAGACCCCGGGGGAAACCTTTAAAAACCCCTCCCAAAAATCTAATAGCACCTTTAAAAAGTCAAAATTTCCCCTTTTTAAGGGCATTATTTTACATTTCCTTTCCCGGGGACCTTTTTAAAAACCCCAAACCTAACCCTAACCCCAACCCTCTAAACCCTAAAACCCCAACCCCCAACCCCAACCCTAACCCTACAGTTGGGGGGCCCTTTGTGGGTTTAAAACCCATCCCCGTACAAAATCTCAGGTTTTGAATCCACTTCGGGGGAAAAGGTTTAAACCCTATTCCCAAATTTCCCTATTCCAACTCCACACTCCACCTTCCAACTCCACATCCCAATTTTCCAAAACTTTTCCTTTCCACATTCCAATTCCCCAAAAATCCCTCCACCTTTTATTTTGGGTTTTTAAAAAAATTCACCACAGACCAATACCCAAGGGCTCAAAATACCTAAACGTTTCCTAGGGCCTTTCTACTTTTTTTTTTTGGGGCTTTAACAATTATCAAATTTTACAAAAAAATTTTTATTGGATTTTTAAAAAAAATTCACCACAACCATTCAAAAAGCATGAAAAGCTCCTGCCTTTTTGGGGAACTTTTTTTTTCAAGGCATTTAAGATTTTCTGCGTCCGATTAAAACCCTTATTTCCTAACTCCAAACCCCCAACCCCTCTAACCCAACCCCCCCTACAAATTGGGGTAGTGAAAAACCCAGGTCCGAGTCCAAAAGTTCAGTTTTAATCCGCTTAAAAAATTAACCCTAAAAAATTTTTCCCAAAACCCAAAACCAAAAAATTTTTTAACTCCCTTCCACATTAAAAACCCCCCTTTTTTTTTTTTTTTTTTTTTTTTTTTTTTTTTTTTTTTTTTTTTTTTTTTTTTTTTTTTTTTTTTTTTTTTTTTTTTTTTTTTTTTTTTTTTTTTTTTTTTTTTTTTTTTTTTTTTTTTTTTTTTTTTTTTTTTTTTTTTTTTTTTTTTTTTTTTTTTTTTTTTTTTTTTTTTTTTTTTTTTTTTTTTTTTTTTTTTTTTTTTTTTTTTTTTTTTTTTTTTTTTTTTTTTTTTTTTTTTTTTTTTTTTTTTTTTTTTTTTTTTTTTTTTTTTTTTTTTTTTTTTTTTTTTTTTTTTTTTTTTTTTTTTTTTTTTTTTTTTTTTTTTTTTTTTTTTTTTTTTTTTTTTTTTTTTTTTTTTTTTTTTTTTTTTTTTTTTTTTTTTTTTTTTTTTTTTTTTTTTTTTTTTTTTTTTTTTTTTTTTTTTTTTTTTTTTTTTTTTTTTTTTTTTTTTTTTTTTTTTTTTTTTTTTTTTTTTTTTTTTTTTTTTTTTTTTTTTTTTTTTTTTTTTTTTTTTTTTTTTTTTTTTTTTTTTTTTTTTTTTTTTTTTTTTTTTTTTTTTTTTTTTTTTTTTTTTTTTTTTTTTTTTTTTTTTTTTTTTTTTTTTTTTTTTTTTTTTTTTTTTTTTTTTTTTTTTTTTTTTTTTTTTTTTTTTTTTTTTTTTTTTTTTTTTTTTTTTTTTTTTTTTTTTTTTTTTTTTTTTTTTTTTTTTTTTTTTTTTTTTTTTTTTTTTTTTTTTTTTTTTTTTTTTTTTTTTTTTTTTTTTTTTTTTTTTTTTTTTTTTTTTTTTTTTTTTTTTTTTTTTTTTTTTTTTTTTTTTTTTTTTTTTTTTTTTTTTTTTTTTTTTTTTTTTTTTTTTTTTTTTTTTTTTTTTTTTAAAAAAAAAAAAAAAAAAAAAAAAAAAAAAAAAAAAAAAAAAAAAAAAAAAAAAAAAAAAAAAAAAAAAAAAAAAAAAAAAAAAAAAAAAAAAAAAAAAAAAAAAAAAAAAAAAAAAAAAAAAAAAAAAAAAAAAAAAAAAAAAAAAAAAAAAAAAAAAAAAAAAAAAAAAAAAAAAAAAAAAAAAAAAAAAAAAAAAAAAAAAAAAAAAAAAAAAAAAAAAAAAAAAAAAAAAAAAAAAAAAAAAAAAAAAAAAAAAAAAAAAAAAAAAAAAAAAAAAAAAAAAAAAAAAAAAAAAAAAAAAAAAAAAAAAAAAAAAAAAAAAAAAAAAAAAAAAAAAAAAAAAAAAAAAAAAAAAAAAAAAAAAAAAAAAAAAAAAAAAAAAAAAAAAAAAAAAAAAAAAAAAAAAAAAAAAAAAAAAAAAAAAAAAAAAAAAAAAAAAAAAAAAAAAAAAAAAAAAAAAAAAAAAAAAAAAAAAAAAAAAAAAAAAAAAAAAAAAAAAAAAAAAAAAAAAAAAAAAAAAAAAAAAAAAAAAAAAAAAAAAAAAAAAAAAAAAAAAAAAAAAAAAAAAAAAAAAAAAAAAAAAAAAAAAAAAAAAAAAAAAAAAAAAAAAAAAAAAAAAAAAAAAAAAAAAAAAAAAAAAAAAAAAAAAAAAAAAAAAAAAAAAAAAAAAAAAAAAAAAAAAAAAAAAAAAAAAAAAAAAAAAAAAAAAAAAAAAAAAAAAAAAAAAAAAAAAAAAAAAAAAAAAAAAAAAAAAAAAAAAAAAAAAAAAAAAAAAAAAAAAAAAAAAAAAAAAAAAAAAAAAAAAAAAAAAAAAAAAAAAAAAAAAAAAAAAAAAAAAAAAAAAAAAAAAAAAAAAAAAAAAAAAAAAAAAAAAAAAAAAAAAAAAAAAAAAAAAAAAAAAAAAAAAAAAAAAAAAAAAAAAAAAAAAAAAAAAAAAAAAAAAAAAAAAAAAAAAAAAAAAAAAAAAAAAAAAAAAAAAACCCTAAAAAAAAATTTTTGGGGTTTTTTGGGGAAAAAATTTTTAAGACGTTATTCATTCCTTTGGGAAAGTTTTCCTTATCTCCAAAAATACCTACCCAAAAAAACCAACCCCCCAAACCCCAAGGGGGGGCGGGAAAAAAGTTCCCCAGTTCTTCGATTCCCTTGGGAACAGTTTTTTAAAAAAAAAAAAACCCTAAACCAAAAACAAACTTAACCCAACCTAAAACCCTCCAAAATTTCAACACCTTTAAAGAATTTTTTAAAACTTTTTAAAATTCCGTTCCGGCCGACCGGTTAAAACCCCCTTTTTTCTAACCCCTAAATAAAAAAATTAATAATTTTAAAAAAACCCCCTCCAACCCCACAGTTTGGGGGGCTTGGGAAAAAAAGGGCTCTTAAAAATTCTTGCCCTTCCCAAAAAATTCCCCTTTAACCCAACCCCCTCCAACCCCCAAAAAACAATTTTCCTTCCAATTCCTTCCAACCCCTATTTTTTGGGTTTTTAAAAAATTCCCCAGAAACAAATTTAAAAAACCCCCAAAATTTTTTAGAAAACCTGTTTAAAGGTAAACTTAAAATTTTAAAAAAAAAATTTTATAGGGGTTTTTTTTTTAAAAAAATTAAAACCTTCCCAAACAAAAAATTCCTGGAACTTTTTTAACTTTTTTTTTTACCCAAAAAGTTTTTCCCCCATTTTTAGGGGCAAGTTTTTAAAATCCAGAAAAGGGGGGGGACGTTCCCAAAATTAAACAAAATTGTTGAAAATTTTTTAGCTCCCCTTATTGTCCCCTTTTTTAACTTGCGGGGCAAACTTTTTTAAAAAAAACCCCCCCCCCCCCCCCCCCCCCCCCCCCCCCCCCCCCCCCCCCCCCCCCCCCCCCCCCCCCCCCCCCCCCCCCCCCCCCCCCCCCCCCCCCCCCCCCCCCCCCCCCCCCCCCCCCCCCCCCCCCCCCCCCCCCCCCCCCCCCCCCCCCCCCCCCCCCCCCCCCCCCCCCCCCCCCCCCCCCCCCCCCCCCCCCCCCCCCCCCCCCCCCCCCCCCCCCCCCCCCCCCCCCCCCCCCCCCCCCCCCCCCCCCCCCCCCCCCCCCCCCCCCCCCCCCCCCCCCCCCCCCCCCCCCCCCCCCCCCCCCCCCCCCCCCCCCCCCCCCCCCCCCCCCCCCCCCCCCCCCCCCCCCCCCCCCCCCCCCCCCCCCCCCCCCCCCCCCCCCCCCCCCCCCCCCCCCCCCCCCCCCCCCCCCCCCCCCCCCCCCCCCCCCCCCCCCCCCCCCCCCCCCCCCCCCCCCCCCCCCCCCCCCCCCCCCCCCCCCCCCCCCCCCCCCCCCCCCCCCCCCCCCCCCCCCCCCCCCCCCCCCCCCCCCCCCCCCCCCCCCCCCCCCCCCCCCCCCCCCCCCCCCCCCCCCCCCCCCCCCCCCCCCCCCCCCCCCCCCCCCCCCCCCCCCCCCCCCCCCCCCCCCCCCCCCCCCCCCCCCCCCCCCCCCCCCCCCCCCCCCCCCCCCCCCCCCCCCCCCCCCCCCCCCCCCCCCCCCCCCCCCCCCCCCCCCCCCCCCCCCCCCCCCCCCCCCCCCCCCCCCCCCCCCCCCCCCCCCCCCCCCCCCCCCCCCCCCCCCCCCCCCCCCCCCCCCCCCCCCCCCCCCCCCCCCCCCCCCCCCCCCCCCCCCCCCCCCCCCCCCCCCCCCCCCCCCCCCCCCCCCCCCCCCCCCCCCCCCCCCCCCCCCCCCCCCCCCCCCCCCCCCCCCCCCCCCCCCCCCCCCCCCCCCCCCCCCCCCCCCCCCCCCCCCCCCCCCCCCCCCCCCCCCCCCCCCCCCCCCCCCCCCCCCCCCCCCCCCCCCCCCCCCCCCCCCCCCCCCCCCCCCCCCCCCCCCCCCCCCCCCCCCCCCCCCCCCCCCCCCCCCCCCCCCCCCCCCCCCCCCCCCCCCCCCCCCCCCCCCCCCCCCCCCCCCCCCCCCCCCCCCCCCCCCCCCCCCCCCCCCCCCCCCCCCCCCCCCCCCCCCCCCCCCCCCCCCCCCCCCCCCCCCCCCCCCCCCCCCCCCCCCCCCCCCCCCCCCCCCCCCCCCCCCCCCCCCCCCCCCCCCCCCCCCCCCCCCCCCCCCCCCCCCCCCCCCCCCCCCCCCCCCCCCCCCCCCCCCCCCCCCCCCCCCCCCCCCCCCCCCCCCCCCCCCCCCCCCCCCCCCCCCCCCCCCCCCCCCCCCCCCCCCCCCCCCCCCCCCCCCCCCCCCCCCCCCCCCCCCCCCCCCCCCCCCCCTTTTTTTTTTTTTTTTTTTTTTTTTTTTTTTTTTTTTTTTTTTTTTTTTTTTTTTTTTTTTTTTTTTTTTTTTTTTTTTTTTTTTTTTTTTTTTTTTTTTTTTTTTTTTTTTTTTTTTTTTTTTTTTTTTTTTTTTTTTTTTTTTTTTTTTTTTTTTTTTTTTTTTTTTTTTTTTTTTTTTTTTTTTTTTTTTTTTTTTTTTTTTTTTTTTTTTTTTTTTTTTTTTTTTTTTTTTTTTTTTTTTTTTTTTTTTTTTTTTTTTTTTTTTTTTTTTTTTTTTTTTTTTTTTTTTTTTTTTTTTTTTTTTTTTTTTTTTTTTTTTTTTTTTTTTTTTTTTTTTTTTTTTTTTTTTTTTTTTTTTTTTTTTTTTTTTTTTTTTTTTTTTTTTTTTTTTTTTTTTTTTTTTTTTTTTTTTTTTTTTTTTTTTTTTTTTTTTTTTTTTTTTTTTTTTTTTTTTTTTTTTTTTTTTTTTTTTTTTTTTTTTTTTTTTTTTTTTTTTTTTTTTTTTTTTTTTTTTTTTTTTTTTTTTTTTTTTTTTTTTTTTTTTTTTTTTTTTTTTTTTTTTTTTTTTTTTTTTTTTTTTTTTTTTTTTTTTTTTTTTTTTTTTTTTTTTTTTTTTTTTTTTTTTTTTTTTTTTTTTTTTTTTTTTTTTTTTTTTTTTTTTTTTTTTTTTTTTTTTTTTTTTTTTTTTTTTTTTTTTTTTTTTTTTTTTTTTTTTTTTTTTTTTTTTTTTTTTTTTTTTTTTTTTTTTTTTTTTTTTTTTTTTTTTTTTTTTTTTTTTTTTTTTTTTTTTTTTTTTTTTTTTTTTTTTTTTTTTTTTTTTTTTTTTTTTTTTTTTTTTTTTTTTTTTTTTTTTTTTTTTTTTTTTTTTTTTTTTTTTTTTTTTTTTTTTTTTTTTTTTTTTTTTTTTTTTTTTTTTTTTTTTTTTTTTTTTTTTTTTTTTTTTTTTTTTTTTTTTTTTTTTTTTTTTTTTTTTTTTTTTTTTTTTTTTTTTTTTTTTTTTTTTTTTTTTTTTTTTTTTTTTTTTTTTTTTTTTTTTTTTTTTTTTTTTTTTTTTTTTTTTTTTTTTTTTTTTTTTTTTTTTTTTTTTTTTTTTTTTTTTTTTTTTTTTTTTGACATAATTCGGGTACGCCTGAACACACTGGAGTTGTCCCCGAGTCTCTACGACCTTCCGTTCAGGAGATACAGAACTTTTAAACATAAAAACACTCATAACTCAAAGAACGAAAGCTCGCTAGAGCCTCGGCGGTAGGACCATAGGAAAGCCCATCCCAAAAATTAGTCTAATAGGCACACCTTAAATGTCAACTTTACCTTTTCAAGGACTTATTTGTACGATTGCCGTTCCGGCGATCTGTTAAAACCCCCTTATCCTATACCCTAACCCTAACCCTCCTAACATAACCCTAACCCTAACCCAACCTAACCCCACAGGTTGGTGCTGAATGCCATTAGTGGTTATAAGCCCAAGTCTCGATAGTCAAAGGTCTCGGGTTCGAAACCAGCTTCCGGAAAACAGGTTAAGCCCTATTCCAACTCCATATTCCAACTCACATCCACCTTCAGCCTCCACATTCCAATTCAAACTTCCATTTACCACACTCCAATTCCAACTCCTCCAACCTTTTATATAGGGTTTTAAAAAAACTTCACCACAGACCAATACCAATGACTCAAAATAGCCTGAAACCGTGTTCCTAGACACTTTCTAGCTTTATTTTTTTGGACTCAACACTTAGTCAAATTTTTACAAAATAAATATTTTATATAGGTTTTAAAAACTTTCACACTAGACCATTACCAAAACGACATGAAACGTGACTCCTGATGACACATTCTTGGGGAAACTTTTTTTTTTGGAGCTCAGCACTTAGAGAAACTTTTCAATGACGCTCTTTCATATTCCTATGGGTTGCGAACTTTCCACTTAAACTCCAGAACGGTACGACACTACAGACTTGAAACCAACTTCCGTCTAGACATAATTCGGGTACGCTGAACACACTGGAGTTGTCCCCGAGTCTCTAACGACCTTAACCGTTCACGAGATACAACTTCTTAAACATAAAAACACTATAACTCAAAGAACGAAGCTGTAGAGCCTCGGGGGTTAGGACCATAGGAAAGCCCATCCCAAAATTAGTCTAGTAAAGCACCTTTAAATGTCAACTTTAACCTTTTCAAGGACAGTTAATTGAACGATTGCCGTTCCAGGCGATCCTGGTTAAAACCCCCTTATCCTAACCCTAACCCTAACCCTCTAAACCTAACCCTAACCCTAAACCCCAACCTAACCCTAGGTTGGTGGCTTAGTGGTATAAGCCCAGGTCTCGTAGTTCAAAAGGTCTCCAGTTCGAAATCCAGCTTGGGAACAGGTTAAACCCTATTCCAACTCCAATATTTCCACTACTCCACATTCCAACCCACTTCCAATCCAATATTCCATTTCCACATTCCAATTCCAACTCCCTCCACCTTTTATATGGGTTTTAAAAAACTTCACCACAGACCAATACCAGATGACTCAAAATAGCCTGAAACGTGTTCCTAACACTTTCTAGCTTTATTTTTTTGGACTCAACACTTAGTCAAATTTTTACAAAAAAATATTTTATATAGGGTTTTTAAAAAACTTCACACGACCATTACAAACGACATAAACGTGCTCCTGGACACTTTTTGGGGAACTTTTTTTTTGGACTCAGCACTTAGAGAACTTTTCATGAGCTCATTCATTCTATTGGGGCGAACGTTTCACTATAACTCCAGAACGGTACGTCCTACAGACTTGAAACCAACTTCCGTCGACATAATCGTACGCTGAACACACTGGAGTTGTCCCGAGTCTCTACGACCTTCCGTCAGGAGATACAGAACTTTTAACTAAAACCTCATACTCAAAGAACGAAAGCTCGTAGAGCCCGGGTAGGACCATAGGAAAGCCATCCCAAATTAGTCTAGTAGGCACCTTAAATGTCAACTTTACCTTTTCAAGACATTAAAGTTGATCCTGATTAAAACCCCCTTATCAACCCTAACCTAACCCTCTAACCCTAACCCAAACCCTACAGTTGGTGCTTATTTTAACCCAGGTTCGAGTCAAAAGTCCATCGAATCCAGCTTAGGAAACAGGTTAACCCTTTATATAGAGTTGGAATTGATTTTCAATGACGTCATTCATCCATTGGTAACGTTTCCTTATAACCCAGAACGGTATCTCAGACTTGAAACACTTCTCAGACATAATCGGGTACGCTGAACACACTGAGTTGTCCCCGAGTCTCTACGACCTTCCGTTCAGGAGATACAGAACTTTTAAACATAAAAACACTCATAACTCAAAGAACGAAAGCTCGTAGAGCCCGGGTAGGACCATAGGAAAGCCCATCCCAAAATTAGTCTAGTAGGCACCTTTAAATGTCAACTTTACCTTTTCAAGGACAGTTATTTGACGATTGCCGTTCCGCGATCCTGGTTAAAACCCCCTTATCCTAACCCTAACCCTAACCCTCTAACCATAACCCTAACCCTAACCCCAACCTAACCCCACAGGTTGGTGGCTTAGTGGTTATAAGCCCAGGTCTCGTAGTCAAAAGGTCTCAGTTCGAATCCAGCTTCGGGAAACAGGTTAACCCTATTCCAACTCCATATTCCAACTCCACACTCCACCTTCCAACCAAATTCCAAATCTATATTCCATTTCCACATTCCAATCCAACTCCCTCCACCTTTTATATAGGTTTTTAAAAAACTTCACCACAGACCAATACCAGATGACTCAAAATAGCCTGAAACGTGTTCCTAGACACTTTCTAGCTTTATTTTTTTGGACTCAACACTTAGTCAAATTTTACAAAAAAATATTTTATATAGGGTTTTTAAAAAACTTCACCACAGACCATTACCAAACGACATGAAACGTGCTCCTGGACACTTTTTGGGGAACTTTTTTTTTTTTTGGGCTCAGCACTTAGAGAATTTTCAATGACGCTCATTCATTCCTATTGGGCGAACGTTTTCACTTATAACTCCAGAACGGTACTCCTACAGACTTGAAACCAACTTCCGTCAGACATAATTCGGGTACGCTGAACACACTGGAGTTGTCCCCGAGTCTCTACGACCTTCCGTTCAGGAGATACAGAACTTTTAAACATAAAAACACTCATAACTCAAAGAACGAAAGCTCGTAGAGCCTCGGGGTAGGACCATAGGAAAGCCCATCCCAAAATTAGTCTAGTAGGCACCTTTAAATGTCAACTTTACCTTTTCAAGGACAGTTATTTGACGATTGCCTTCCGGCGATCCTGGTTAAAACCCCCTTATCCTAACCCTAACCCTAACCCTCTAACCATAACCCTAACCCTAACCCCAACCCCAACCCACAGGTTGGGTGGCTTAGTGGTATAAGCCCAGGTCTCGTAGTCAAAAGGTCTCAGTTCGAATCCAGCTTCGGGAAACAGGTTTAACCCTATTCCAACTCCATATTCCAACTCCACACTCCACCTCCAACTCCCACATTCCAAATCTATATTCCATTTCCACATTCCAATTCCAACTCCCTCCACCTTTTATATAGGGTTTTTAAAAAACTTCACCACAGAACCAATACCAGATGACTCAAAATAGCCTGAAACGTGTTCCTAGACACTTTCTAGCTTTATTTTTTTGGACTCAACACTTAGTCAAATTTTTACAAAAAAATATTTTATATAGGTATTTTAAAAAACTCACCACAGACCATTACCAAACGACATGAAACGTGCTCCTGGACACTTTTTGGGGGAACTTTTTTTTTTGGACTCAGCACTTAGAGAAATTTTCAATGACGCTCATTCATTCCTATTGGGCGAACGTTTTCACTTATAACTCCAGAACGTACGTCCTACAGACTTGAAACCAACTTCCGTCCTGACATAATTCGGGTACGCTGAACACACTGAGTTGTCCCCGAGTCTCTACGACCTTCCGTTCAGGAGATACAGAACTTTTAAACATAAAAACACTCATAACTCAAAGAACGAAAGCTCGTAGAGCCTCGGGGTAGGACCATAGGAAAGCCCATCCCAAAATTAGTCTAGTAGGCACCTTTAAATGTCAACTTTACCTTTCAAGGACAATTAAAGTTGATCCTGATTAAAACCCCCTTATCCTAACCCTAACCCTAACCCTCTACCTACCCTAACCCTACCAGGTGGTGGCTTAGTGGTTAACCCAGTCTCGTAGTCAAAAGGTCTCAGGTTCGAATCAGCTTAGGGAAACAGGTTACCCTATTGACCTTCCGTTCAGGAGATACAGAACTTTTAAACATAAAAACACTCATAACTCAAAGAACGAAAGCTCGTAGAGCCTCGGGGTAGGACCATAGGAAAGCCCATCCCAAAATTAGTCTAGTAGGCACCTTTAAATGTCAACTTTACCTTTTCAAGGACAGTTATTTGACGATTGCCGTTCCGGCGATCCTGGTTAAAACCCCCTTATCCTAACCCTAACCCTAACCCTCTAACCATAACCCTAACCCTAAACCCCAACCCTAACCCCTACAGGTTTGGGTGGCTTAGTGGTTTAAGCCCAGGTCTCGTAGTCAAAAGGTCTCAGGTTCGAATCCAGCTTCGGGAAACAGGTTAACCCTATTCCAACTCCATATTCCAACTCCACACTCCACCTTCCAACCACATTTCCCCATTCCAAATCTATATTCCATTTCCACATTCCAATTCCAACTCCCTCCACCTTTTATATAGGTTTTTTAAAAAACTTCACCACAGACCAATACCAGATACTCAAAATAGCCTGAAACGTTTCCAGACACTTTTAAACTTTATTTTTTTGGACTCAACACTTAGTCAAATTTTACAAAAAAAATATTTTATATAGGGTTTTTTAAAAAACTTCACCACAGACCATTACCCCAAAAGACATGAAACGTGCTCCTGGGCACTTTTTGGGGAACTTTTTTTTTTTTGGACTCAGCACTTGAGAAATTTTCAATGACCTCATTCATTTCCCATTGGGCAACAATTTTTACTTAAACAAACCAAACGGAAAGCCTACAGACTTGAAACCAAATTCCGTCAAAATAATTCGGGTACGCTGAACACACCGGGGTTTCCCCCCAGCTCTACGACCTTCCGTTCAGGAGATACAGAACTTTTAAACAAAAAACACTCAAACTCAAAAAACGAAAGCTGTAGACCCGGGGGGAGGGCCATAGGGAAAACCCCCCCAAAATTATCTGTAGAAACCCTTTAAATGTCAACTTTACCTTTTTAAGGACATTTTTTGACGATTGCCGTTCCGGGGTCCGGTTTTAAAACCCCCCCCTTAAACCAACCCTAACCCAAAACCCCTAACCATAACCCTAAACCCCAAACCCCCAAACCTAACCCCAGGTGGGGGCTTTTGTGGTATAACCCAGGTTTTCGTATCAAAAGGGCTCAGGTTTTGAATCCGCTTCGGAAACAGGTTAACCCTATTCCAACTCCTATTCCAAAATCCACATCCACCTTCCCCAAAATAAATTTCCAAAATTTAAATAATTTTTCCCAATTTAATCCACTCCCCCCCACCTTTTTTTTTTAAGGGGTTTTTAAAAAAAATTTACCACAGACCAATACCAATGACTCAAAATACCTGAAACGGTTCCTAGACATTTCTAGCTTTAATTTTTTTGGACTCAACACTTAGTCAAATTTTTACAAAAAAAAAATTTTATATAGGGTTTTTTTAAAAAATTCACCACAACCATTTCCAAACGACATGAAACGTCTCCGGACACTTTTTGGGGGGAAATTTTT
>JAOPFK010000313.1:0-13874 GCA_026122265.1 Ammodytes dubius
CTGCAGAAAGAAGCAATAAAACTTCACAAACTGATGATAAAATTGCTTAATATTTCATCAATATAATAACTACTGTACTGCTGAGTTCTCTTGGCAGCATGAAAACTCTTAAAGCCATTTAAACAAAAGTTACAGCACATTTGAAACAAAGTTGAAAATAGCCTTATTTCAGTGAGAGCTGCAGAAAGAAGCAATAAAACTTCACTGAAAGCTGATGATAAAATTTGCTTAATATTTCAATGCAAATACTATATATAACTACTGTACATGCTGAGTTCTGCTTGGCAAGCCATGAAAGACTCTTGAAAGCCATTTAGAACAAAAGTTACAGCACATTTGAACAAAGTTGAAAATTAGCCTTATTTCAGTGAGAGCTGCAGAAAGAAGCAAAAAAACTTCACTGAAAGCTGATGATAAAATTTGCTTAATATTCAATGCAAATACTATATATACTACTGTAGCATGCTGAGTTCTGCTTGGCAAGCCATGAAGACTCTTGAAAGCCATTTAGAACAAAAGTTACAGCACATTGAACAAAGTTGAAAATAGCCTTATTTCAGTGAGAGCTGCAGAAAGAAGCAATAAAACTTCACTGAAAGCTGATGATAAAAATTTGCTTAATATTTCAATGCAAATACTATATATAACTACTGTACATGCTGAGTTCTGCTTGCAAGCCATGAAAGACTCTTGAAAGCCATTTAGAACAAAAGTTACAGCACATTTGAACAAAGTTGAAAATTACCTTATTTCAGTGAGAGCTGCAGAAAGAACAATAAAACTTCACTGAAAGCTGATGATAAAATTGCTTAATATTTCAATGCAAATACTATATATAACTACTGTACATGCTGATTCTGCTTGGCAAGCCATGAAAGACTCTTGAAAGCCATTTAACAAAAAGTTAACAGCACATTTGAACAAATTGAAAATTAGCCTTATTTCAGTGAGAGCTGCAGAAAGAAGCAATAAAACTTCACTGAAAGCTGATGAAAAAATTTGCTTAATATTCAATGCAAATACTATATATAACTACTGTAGCATGCTGAGTTTCTGCTTGGCAAGCCATGAAAGACTCTTGAAAGCCATTTAGAACAAAAGTTACAGCACATTTGAACAAAGTTGAAAATTAGCCTTATTTCAGTGAGAGCTTTCAGAAAGAAGCAATAAAACTTCACTGAAAGCTGATGATAAAATTTGCTTAATATTTCAAAGCAAATACTATATATAACTACTGTAGCATGCTGGTTCTGCTTGCAAGCCATGAAAGACTCTTGAAAGCCATTTTAACAAAAGTTACAGCACATTTGAACAAAGTGAAAATTAGCCTTATTTCATTGAGAGCTGCAGAAAGAAGCAATAAAACATTCACTGAAAGCTGATTATAAAATTTGCTTAATATTCAATTCAAATACTATAAATAACTACTGTAGCATGCTGAGTTCTGCTTGGCAAGCCATGAAAGACTCTTGAAAGCCATTAGAACAAAAGTTACAGCACATTTGAACAAAGTTGAAAATTAGCCTTATTTCAGTGAGAGCTGCAGAAAGAAGCAATAAAACTTCACTGAAAGAAAATGTGATATTAACAAATACTAGTATAATATTTCAATGCAAATTCTATGGAAAACCAGAAGACCTGAAGCTTTAGCAAAGCGCACTTTGAAAAACTTGAAAATTAGCACTTATTTCAGTGACAAGCACAATTACAAAATCTGAAAGCTTAATAATTTAGTGAGAGTTTCAAAAGCAAAAACTAATTCACTGTAAGCATGGAGTTTGCTTGCAATCCATAAAGACATTAAATATAGACTACTGTAGCTGCTGAGTTCTGCTTGGAAGCCATGAAAGATTTAAACCATTTAACAAAAGTTACAGCACATTTGAACAAAGTTAAATTAGCCTTATTCAGTAGAGCTGCAGAAAGAAGCAAAACTCACTGAAAGCTATGATAAAATTTGCTTAATATTTCAATGCAAATACAATATAACACTGTAGCATGCTGATTCTGCTTGGCAGCAGAAAGACTCTGAACCATTTAGAAAAAAAGTTACAGCACATTGAACAAAGTTGAAATTAGCCTTATTTCAGTGAGAGCTGCAGAAAGAAGCATAAAATCACTGAAAGCTGATGATAAAATTCTTAATATTTCAATGCAATACTATATTAACTACTGTAGCATGCTGATTCTGCTTGCAAGCCATGAAGACTCTTGAAAGCCATTTAGAACAAAAGTTACAGACATTTGAACAAGTTGAAAATTAGCCTATTCAGTGAGAGCTGCAGAAGAAGCATAAAACTTCACTGAAACTGATGATAAAATTTGCTAATATTTCAATGCAAATACTATATTAACTACTGTACATGCTGTTTGCTTGGCAACATGAAAGATTTGAAACCATTAAAAAAAGTTACAGCACATTTGAACAAAGTAAAATTAGCCTTTTTCAGTGAGAGTGAGAAAGAACAATAAAACTTCACTGAAAGTGATGATAAAATTTGCTTAATATTTCAATGCAATACTATATAAACTACTGTACATGTGTTTCTCTTGCAAGCCATGAAAGATCTGAAAGCATTTAGACAAAAGTTACAGCACATTTGAACAAAGTGAAAATTAGCCTTATTTCAGTGAGAGCTGCAGAAAGAAGCAATAAAACTTCACTGAAAGCTGATGAAAAATTTGCTTAATATTTCAATGCAAATACTATATATAACTTGTGCATGCTGAGTTCTGCTTGGCAAGCCATGAAAGACTCTTGAAAGCCATTTAAACAAAAGTTACAGCACATTTGAACAAAGTTGAAAATTAGCTTATTTCAGTGAGAGCTGCAGAAAGAAGCAATAAACTTCACTGAAAGCTGATGATAAATTGCTTAATATTTCAATGCAAATACTATATATAACTACTGTACATGCTGAGTCTGCTTGGCAAGCATGAAAGACCTTGAAAGCCATTAAACAAATTACAGCCATTGAAAAGTGAAATTAGCCTTATTTCAGTAAGCTGCAGAAGAAGCAATAAAATCACTGAACTGATGATAAAATTTCTTAATATTCAATCAAATACTATATATAACTTGTAGCATGCTGAGTTCTGCTTGCAAGCCATGAAGACTTTGAAAGCCATTAGAACAAAAGTTACAGCACATTTGAACAAAGTTGAAAATTAGCCTTATTTCAGTGAGAGCTGCAGAAGAAAAGAAGCAAACATAAAACTTCACTGAAAGCTGATGATAAAATTTGCTTAATATTTCAATGCAAATACTATATATAACTACTGTAGGCATGCTGAGTTCTGCTTGGCAAGCCATGAAAGACTCTTGAAAGCCATTTAGAACAAAAGTTACAGCACATTTGAACAAAGTTGAAAATTAGCCTTATTTCAGTGAGAGCTGCAGAAAGAAGCAATAAAACTTCACTGAAAGCTGATGATAAAATTTGCTTAATATTTCAATGCAAATACTATATATAACTACTGTAGCATGCTGAGTTCTGCTTGGCAAGCCATGAAAGACTCTTGAAAGCCATTTAGAACAAAAGTTACAGCACATTTGAACAAAGTTGAAAATTAGCCTTATTTCAGTGAGAGCTGCAGAAAGAAGCAATAAAAAATTCACTGAAAGCTGATGATAAAATTTGCTTAATATTTCAATGCAAATACTATATATAACTACTGTAGCATGCTGAGTTCTGCTTGGCAAGCCATGAAAGACTCTTGAAAGCCATTTAGAAACAAAGTTACAGCACATTTGAACAAAGTTGAAATTAGCCTTATTTCAGTGAGAGCTGCAGAAAGAAGCAATAAACTTCACTGAAAGCTGATGATAAAATTTGCTTAATATTTCAATGCAAATACTATATAAAACTACTGTAGCATGCTGAGTTCTGCTTGGCAAGCCATGAAAGACTCTTGAAAGCCATTTAGAACAAGTTACAGCACATTTGAAAAAGTGAAAATTAGCCTTATTTCAGTGAGAGCTGCAGAAAGAAGCATAAAACTTCACTGAAAGCTGATGATAAAATTTGCTTAATATTTCAATGCAAATACTATATATAACACTGTTGCATGTGAGTTCTGCTTGGCAAGCCATGAAAAATCTTGAAAGCCATTTGAACAAAAGTTACAGCACATTTGAACAAAGTTAAATTAGCCTATTTCAGTGAGAGCTGCAGAAGAAGCATAAAACTTCACTGAAAGCTGATGATAAATTTGCTTAATATTTCAATGCAATCATATATAATTGACATGTGAGTTCTGCTTGGCAAGCCTGAAAGACTCTTGAAAGCCATTTAGAACAAAGTTACAGCACATTTGAACAAAGTTGAAAATTAGCCTTATTTCAGTGAGAGCTGCAGAAAGAAGCAATAAAACTTCACTGAAAGCTGATGATAAAATTTGCTTAATATTTCAATGCAAATACTATATATAACTACTGTACATGCTGAGTTCTGCTTGGCAAGCCATGAAAGACTCTTGAAAGCCATTAGAACAAAAGTTACAGCACATTTGAACAAAGTTGAAAATTAGCTTATTTCAGTGAGAGCTGCAGAAAGAAGCAATAAAACTTCACTGAAAGCTGATGATAAAATTTGCTTAATATTTCAATGCAAATACTATATAAACTCTGTTAGCATGCTGAGTTCTGCTTGGCAAGCCATGAAGACTCTTGAAAGCCATTTAGAACAAAAGTTACAGCACATTTGAACAAAGTTGAAAATTAGCTTATTTCAGTGAGAGCTGCAGAAAGAAGCAATAAAACTTCACTGAAAGCTGATGATAAAATTTGCTTAATATTTCAATGCAAATACTATATATAACTACTGTAGCATGCTGAGTTCTGCTTGGCAAGCCATGAAAGACTCTTGAAAGCCATTTAGAACAAAAGTTACAGCACATTTGAACAAAGTTGAAAATTAGCCTTATTTCAGTGAGAGCTGCAGAAAGAAGCAATAAAACTTCACTGAAAGCTGATGATAAAATTGCTTAATATTTCAATGCAAATACTATATAAACTACTGTATCATGTGAGTTCTGCTTGGCAAGCCATGAAAGACTCTTGAAAGCCATTTAGAACAAAAGTTACAGCACATTTGAACAAAGTTGAAAATTAGCCTTATTTCAGTGAGAGCTGCAGAAAGAAGCAATAAAACTTCACTGAAACTGATGATAAAATTTGCTTAATATTTCAATGCAAATACTATATATAATACTGTACTGCTGTGTTCTGCTTGGCAAGCCATAAGACTCTGAAAGCCATTTAGAAACAAAAGTTACAGCACATTTGAACAAAGTTGAAAATTAGCCTTATTTCAGTGAGAGCTGCAGAAAGAAAGCAATAAAACTTCACTGAAAGCTGATGATAAAATTTGCTTAATATTTCAATGCAAATACTATATATAAACTACTGTAGCATGCTTGAGTTCTGCTTGGCAAGCCATGAAAGACTCTTGAAAGCCATTTAGAACAAAAGTTACAGCACATTTGAACAAAGTTGAAAATTAGCCTTATTTCAGTGAGAGCTGCAGAAAGAAGCAATAAAACTTCACTGAAAGCTGATGATAAAATTTGCTTAATATTTCAATGCAAATACTATATATAACTACTGTAGCATGCTGAGTTCTGCTTGGCAAGCCATGAAAGACTCTTGAAAGCCATTTAGAACAAAAGTTACAGCACATTTGAACAAAGTTGAAAATTAGCCTTATTTCAGTGAGAGCTGCAGAAAGAAGCAATAAAACTTCACTGAAAGCTGATGATAAAATTTGCTTAATATTTCAATGCAAATACTATATATAACTACTGTAGCATGCTGAGTTCTGCTTGGCAAGCCATGAAAGACTCTTGAAAGCCATTTAGAACAAAAGTTACAGCACATTTGAACAAAGTTGAAAATTAGCCTTATTTCAGTGAGAGCTGCAGAAAGAAGCAATAAAACTTCACTGAAAGCTGATGATAAAATTTGCTTAATATTCAATGCAAATACTATAATAAACTACTGTAGCATGCTGAGTTCTGCTTGGCAAGCCATGAAAGACTCTTGAAAGCCATTTAGAACAAAAGTTACAGCACATTTGAACAAAGTTGAAAATTAGCCTTATTTCAGTGAGAGCTGCAGAAAGAAGCAATAAAACTTCACTGAAAGCTGATGATAAAATTTGCTTAATATTTCAATGCAAATACTATAATAACTACTGTAGCATGCTGAGTTCTGCTTGGCAAGCCATGAAAGACTCTTGAAAGCCATTTAGAACAAAAGTTACAGCACATTTGAACAAAGTTGAAAATTAGCCTTATTTCAGTGAGAGCTGCAGAAAGAAGCAATAAAACTTCACTGAAAGCTGATGATAAAATTGCTTATATATTCAATGCAAATACTATATATAACTACTGTAGCATGCTGAGTTCTGCTTGGCAAGCCATGAAAGACTCTTGAAAGCCATTTAGAACAAAAGTTACAGCACATTTGAACAAAGTTGAAAATTAGCCTTATTTCAGTGAGAGCTGCAGAAAGAAGCAATAAAACTTCACTGAAAGCTGATGATAAAATTTGCTTAATATATCAATGCAAATACAATATATACACTGTAGCATGCTGAGTTCTGCTTGGCAGCCATGAAAGACTCTTGAAAGCCATTTAGAACAAAAGTTACAGCACATTTGAACAAAGTTGAAAATTAAGCCTTATTTCAGTGAGAGCTGCAGAAAGAAGCAATAAACTTCACTGAAAGCTGATGATAAAATTTGCTTAATATTTTCAATGCAAATACTATATAAACTACTGTAGCATGCTGAGTTCTGCTTGGCAAGCCATGAAAGACTCTTGAAAGCCATTTAGAACAAAAGTTACAGCACATTTGAACAAAGTTGAAAATTAGCCTTATTTCAGTGAGAGCTGCAGAAAGAAGCAATAAAACTTCACTGAAAGCTGATGATAAAATTTGCTTAATATTTCAATGCAAATACTATATATAACTACTGTAGCATGCTGAGTTCTGCTTGGCAAGCCATGAAAGACTCTTGAAAGCCATTTAGAACAAAAGTTACAGCACATGAACAAAGTTGAAAAAATTTGCCTTATTTCAGTGAGAGCTGCAGAAAGAAGCAATAAAAACTCACTGAAAGCTGATGATAAAATTTGCTTAATATTTCAATGCAAATACTATATATAAACTACTGTAGCATGCTGAGTTCTGCTTGGCAAGCCCCTGAAAGACTCTTGAAAGCCATTTAGAACAAAAGTTTTCAGCACATTTGAACAAAGTTGAAAAATTTGCCTTAATTCAGTGAGAAGCTGCAGAAAGAAGCAATAAAACTTCACTGAAAGCTGATGATAAAATTTGCTTAATATTTCAAAAGCAAATACTATATATAACTACTGTAGCATGCTGAGTTCTGCTTGGCAAGCCATGAAAACTCTTGAAAGCCCATTTAGAACAAAAGTTACAGCACATTTGAACAAAGTTGAAAATTAGCCTTATTTCAGTGAGAGCTGCAAAAAAGAAGCAATAAAACTTCACTGAAAGCTGATGATAAAATTTGCTTAATATTTCAATGCAAATACTATATATAACTACTGTAGCATGCTGAGTTCTGCTTGGCAAGCCATGAAAGACTCTTGAAAGCCATTTTGAACAAAAATTACAGCACATTTGAACAAAGTTAAAATTACCTTATTTCAGTGAGAGCTGAAGAAAGAAGCATAAAAATTTCCACTGAAAGCTGATGATAAAATTGCTTAATATTTCAATGCAAATACTAAAATATAACTTGTTGGCATTTGAGTTCTGCTTGGCAAGCCATGAAAGACTCTTGAAAGCCATTTTGAACAAAAATTAAAGCACATTTGAACAAAGTTGAAAATTTGCCTTATTTTTAGTGAGAGCTGCAGAAAGAAGCAATAAAACTTCACTGAAAGCTGATGATAAAATTTGCTTAATATTTCAATGCAAATACTATATATAACTACTGTACATGCTTGAGTTCTGCTTGGCAAGCCATGAAAGACTCTTGAAAGCCATTTAGAACAAAAGTTACAGCACATTTTAACAAAGTTGAAAATTAGCCTTATTTCAGTGAGAGCTGCAGAAAGAAGCAATAAAACTTCACTGAAAGCTGATGATAAAAAATTTCTTAATATTTTCAATGCAAATACTATATATAACTACTGTAGCATGCTGAGTTCTGCTTGGCAAGCCATGAAAAAACTCTTGAAAGCCATTTAGAACAAAAGTTACAGCACATTTGAACAAAGTTGAAAATTAGCCTTATTCAGTGAGAGCTGCAAAGAAAGAAGCAATAAAACTTTTACTGAAAGCTGATGATAAAATTTGCTTAATATTTCAATGCAAATACTATATATAACTACTGTAGCATGCTGAGTTCTGCTTGGCAAGCCATGAAAGACTCTTGAAAGCCATTTAAGAACAAAAGTTACAGCACATTTTAAAAAAAGTTGAAAATTAGCCTTATTTCAGTGAGAGCTGCAAAAGAAGCAATAAAACTTCACTGAAAGCTGATGATAAAATTTGCTTAATATTTCAATGCAAATACTATATATAACTACTGTAGCATGCTGAGTTCTGCTTGGCAAGCCATGAAAGACTCTTGAAAGCCATTTAGAACAAAAGTTACAGCACATTTGAACAAAGTTGAAAATTAGCCTTATTTCAGTGAGAGCTGCAGAAAAAGCAATAAAACTTCACTGAAAGCTGATGATAAAAAATTTGCTTAATATTTCAATGCAAATACTATATATAACTAACTGTAGCATGCTGATTCTGCTTGGCAAGCCATGAAAGACTCTTGAAAGCCATTTAGAACAAAAGTTACAGCAAAATTTGAACAAAGTTGAAAATTAGCCTTATTTCAGTGAGAGCTGAGAAAAGAAGCAATAAAACTTTTACTGAAAGCTGATGATAAAATTTGCTTAATATTTCAATGCAAATACTAATATAAACTACTGTAGCATCCGTGAGTTCTGCTTGGCAAGCCATGAAAGACTCTTGAAAGCCATTTGAGAACAAAAGTTACAGCACATTTGAACAAAGTTGAAAATACCTTATTTCAGTGAGAGCTGCAGAAAGAAGCAATAAAACTTCACTGAAAGCTGATGATAAAATTGCTTAATATTTCAATGCAAATACTATATATAACTACTGTAGCATGCTGAGTTCTGCTTGGCAAGCCATGAAAGACTCTTGAAAGCTCATTTAGAACAAAAGTTACAGCACATTTGAACAAAGTTGAAAATTAGCCTTATTTCATGAGAGCGCAGAAAGAAGCAATAAAAAAATTTACTGAAAGCTGATGATAAAAAATTTTCTTAATATTTTAATGCAAAAAAATATATTTTAAAAAAACTGTAGCATGCTGATTTTGCTTGGCAAGCCCCTGAAAGACTCTTGAAAGCCATTTGAAAAAATTAAAGTTAAATTTGAACAAAGTTAAAATTACAAAATTTAAAAAAGTATTTTAGAAGGCAAAAAACTTCAGAACGAAAGATAAAATTCATTTAAATTATGAAAAATTTTTAAAATTTCATGCAATCCTTTTAAACATGAAAGATCTGAATAGCCTTTAAACCAAAAGTAACTTTGAACAAATTAAAAATTCCTAAACAGTGAATGCAAAAAGCCAAAAAACTTCATGAAAGGAGATAAAATTCCCTTAATATAATGAAAAATTTTAAATTTCAATGCAAACTATTTTGGCAGCTACTCTTGAAAACCATTAGAAAATTAAAGCCATTTGAACAAAGTTAAGCCTTTTACAAAGTTTAAAAAGATTTAAATAACTCAAAAAAGCAAAAAATTGTAAAATTTCAATAAATCAATAAATAATTAATCTGAGATCTGTTTTGCTTCAGCCCGAAGACTTAAAGCCATTTAGAACAAAAGTTACAGCACATTTGAACAAAATTGAAAATTAGCCTTATTTCAGTGAGAGCTGCAGAAAGAACAGCAGAAGCAAAGCAAAAACTTCACTAAAGCTGAGATAAAATTTGCTTAATATTTCAATGCAAATACTATAAAATAACTACTTACATGCTGAGTTCTGCTTGGCAAGCCATGAAAGACTCTTGAAAGCCATTTAGAACAAAAGTTACAGCACATTGAACAAAGTTGAAATTAGCCTTATTTCATGAGAGCTGCAGAAAGAAGCAATAAAAATTCACTGAAAACTGTGATAAAATTTGCTTAAAAATTTCAATCAAATACTATAATAACACTGTAGCATGCTGAGTTCTGCTTGGCAAGCCATGAAAGACTCTTGAAAGCCATTTTTGAACAAAAAAACATGAAAATTTGAAAAAGTTAAATTAGCTTATTTAGAGAGAGGGAAAAAATCAATAAAACGATATAAAATTGTTTAAAATGTAAAATCTTAAATATTCAATGCATCCTTTGAACATGAGCTCTTTAAAGCCTTTGGCAAAATTAAAGACTTTGAAAAGTAAAAAAGACCAAATTTTAAAAGCTTTGAACAAAAGGAAAATAAGCCTTATTTTATGAAAGCTGAAAAAAAGCAAATAAATTCAATGAAACTATATTAAAAATTTGCTTATTTTCAAGCCAAAAACTTGAAAAAAAAAAAAAAAAAAAAAAAAAAAAAAAAAAAAAAAAAAAAAAAAAAAAAAAAAAAAAAAAAAAAAAAAAAAAAAAAAAAAAAAAAAAAAAAAAAAAAAAAAAAAAAAAAAAAAAAAAAAAAAAAAAAAAAAAAAAAAAAAAAAAAAAAAAAAAAAAAAAAAAAAAAAAAAAAAAAAAAAAAAAAAAAAAAAAAAAAAAAAAAAAAAAAAAAAAAAAAAAAAAAAAAAAAAAAAAAAAAAAAAAAAAAAAAAAAAAAAAAAAAAAAAAAAAAAAAAAAAAAAAAAAAAAAAAAAAAAAAAAAAAAAAAAAAAAAAAAAAAAAAAAAAAAAAAAAAAAAAAAAAAAAAAAAAAAAAAAAAAAAAAAAAAAAAAAAAAAAAAAAAAAAAAAAAAAAAAAAAAAAAAAAAAAAAAAAAAAAAAAAAAAAAAAAAAAAAAAAAAAAAAAAAAAAAAAAAAAAAAAAAAAAAAAAAAAAAAAAAAAAAAAAAAAAAAAAAAAAAAAAAAAAAAAAAAAAAAAATATAACTACTGTAGCATGCTGAGTTCTGCTTGGCAAGCCATGAAAGACTCTTGAAAGCCATTTAGAACAAAAGTTACAGCACATTTGAACAAAGTTGAAAATTAGCCTTATTTCAGTGAGAGCTGCAGAAAGAAGCAATAAAACTTCACTGAAACTGATGATAAAATTTGCTTAATATTTCAATGCAAATACTATATATAACTACTGTAGCATGCTGAGTTCTGCTTGGCAAGCCATGAAAGACTCTTGAAAGCCATTTAGAACAAAAGTTACAGCACATTTGAACAAAGTTGAAAATTAGCCTTAAGTGAGAGCTCAGTAGAGAGCTGCAGAAAGTAAGCAATAAAACTTCACTGAAAGCTGATGATAAAATTTGCTTAATATTTCAATGCAAATACTATAATATAACTACTGTAGCATGCTGAGTTTCTGCTTGGCAAGCCATGAAAGACTCTTGAAAGCCATTTAGAAACAAAAGTTACAGCACATTTTGAACAAAGTTGAAAATTAGCCTTATTTCAGTGAGAGCTGCAGAAAGAAGCAATAAAACTTCACTGAAAGCTGATGATAAAATTTGCTTAATATTTCAATGCAAATACTATATATAACTACTGTAGCATGCTGAGTTCTGCTTGGCAAGCCATGAAAGACACTCTGAAAGCCATTTAGAACAAAAGTTACAGCACATTTGAACAAAGTTGAAAATTAGCCTTATTTCAAGTGAGAGCTGCAGAAAGAAGCAATAAAACTTCACTGAAAGCTGAGAAAAAATTTTGCTTAATATTTCAATGCAAATACTATATATAACTACTGTAGCATGCTGAGTTCTGCTTGGCAAGCCATGAAAGACTCTTGAAAGCCATTTAGAACAAAAGTTACAGCACATTTGAACAAAGTTGAAAATTAGCCTTATTTCAGTAGAGCTAGCAGAAAGAAGCAATAAAACTTCACTGAAAGCTGATGATAAAATTTGCTTAATAATTTCAATGCAAATACTAATATATAACTACTGTAGCATGCTGAGTTCTGCTTGGCAAGCCATGAAAACTCTTGAAAGCCATTTAGAACAAAAGTTACAGCACATTTGAACAAAGTTGAAAAATTAGCCTTATTTCAGTGAGAGCTGCAGAAAGAAGCATAAAACTTCACTGAAAGCTGATGATAAAATTGCTTAATATTTCAATGCAAATACTATATATAACTACTGTAGCATGCTGAGTTCTGCTTGGCAAGCCATGAAAGACTCTTTAAAGCCATTTAGAAAAAAAAAGTTACAGCACATTTGAACAAAGTTGAAAATTAGCCTTATTTCAGTGAGAGCTGCAGAAAGAAGCAATAAAACTTCACTGAAAGCTGATGATAAAATTTGCTTAATATTTCAATGCAAATACTATATATAACTACTGTAGCATGCTGATTCTGCTTGGCAAGCCATGAAAGACTCTTGAAAGCCATTTAGAACAAAAGTTACAGCACATTTGAACAAAGTTGAAAATTAGCCCTTATTTCAGTGAGACTGCAGAAAGAAGCAAAAACTTCACTGAAAGCTGATGATAAAATTTGCTTAAAATATTACAATGCAAATACTAATATAACTACTGTAGCATGCTGATTCTGCTTTGGCAAGCCATGAAAACTCTTGAAAGCCATTTAGAACAAAAGTTACAGCACATTTGAACAAAGTTGAAAATTTGCCTTATTTCAGTGAGAGCTGCAGAAAGAAGCAATAAAACTTCACTGAAAGCTGATGATAAAATTTGCTTAATATTTTCAATGCAAATACTATATATAACTACTGTAGCAAAGCTGAGTTCGGGTTGCAAGCCATGAAAAAACTCTTGAAAGCCATTTAGAACAAAAGTTACAGCACATTTGAACAAAGTTGAAAATTAGCCTTATTTCAGTGAGAGGGTGCAGAAAGAAGAAAAAACTTCACTAAAGCTATGATAAAAAATTTGGTTAATATTTCAATGCAAATCTATATTAACTACTGACATCGAGTTTCGCTTGGCAAGCCAAAAGCCTGAAAGCCATTTAAACAAAAGTTTAAAGCACATTTTAACAAAGTTAAAATTAGCCTTATTTCAGTGAAGCTGCAGAAAAAAAATAAAACATTCACGAAAGCTGATGATAAAATTTTTTTAATATTTTAAAAGCAAATACATATATAACCGTACAGCGAGTTTCTGCTTGGGGAAACCCGAAAGCCTTGAAAACCATTTAGAAAAAAGTTACAGCACATTTGAACAAAATTGAAAATTGCCTTAATTTCAGGAAGCTGAGAAAAAAAAAAGCAATAAAAAATCCTGAAACAGATAAAATTTGCTTAATATTTTTAACAAAAACAAATAAAACTTGTGCAGGAGTTCTGCTTGGCAAGCCAGAAAGACTCTTGAAAGCCATTTAGAACAAAAGTTACGCACATTTGAACAAAGTTGAAAATTAGCCTTATTTTAGGGAAACTGCAAAAAAAGAAAACAAAAAAATCCTAAAGCTGTGATAAAATTTGCTTAATATTCAAGCCAATACATATACAAAAACTTACAGCTGAGTTCTGCTTGGCAAGCCATGAAAGACCTTGAAAGCCATTTAAACAAAATTACAGCACATTTGAAAAAAAAAGTTGAAAATTTCCTTATTTCATGAGAGCTTTCAGAAAAAAGAACAAAAAAAAACTTCACTGAAAGCGAAGATAAAAAATTTCTTAATATTTCAAGGGAAATAAATATATTTAACTACTGTAGCATTACCGGGGAACCATGGAAATT
>JAOPFK010000315.1:0-31325 GCA_026122265.1 Ammodytes dubius
GATGCATATGATTTATATTGAGTCTGGACAGTAATCCGTGCACCCCATTGTCATTTTTAAAAAAAAATGTTGCCATATTTTCGCTTGTTGGAAGTTTTATTTTGAAGGGGACACACCAGGAAATGGTGAAACTACAGCGAAATTCTTCCAGTATGAAGTCAATATGACTCTCAGCAGAGTATTTCAAAAAACACTTTACTGATTTATACGGGAGAGAGAGAGGGGGGTGTGGTCGGGGAAGAAGAAGGCCGTAGACACAGATAGAGCAACGGAAAACTGTTGCGCTCATCATGATCTTTTTTATTTCTTCACTATATTGGATCTCTATATGTGTCATTTATCCAAAAATGAAATGCCAGAACTAATTGAAAATTAGGTTTTAAATCCCTCGGATTTTGATTGCACAATTAAATCGTGAAATAAAGGGATTATTCGCGTATACGACTGAGGGATGTTTTATTTTGAAATAAACACACCGGGTAAACGTGTAACTAGAGTGAATGCTGCTGGTATGACTGTCAGCAGAGTATTTCTCTATCAGTTAAAGCACAGAGACGCGAGAGAGACGCGCTGCTCTCAGAAAAAAAATAGGCGAGCCTCCTGAGGTGAAGGGGAGCGTCGCTGCAGACGTGCCTCCGACGCGCCTCAGCAGTGCGTCTGAGGTTGGATGTGTGCTCGCTCTACGTTGATTTCACAGTCTGTCACTAAAAGTCAGACACAGACGCGAGGTAGACGCGCAGTAGAGGTAGGATGTGTGTGGGGGCCGTAAAGCTTAATCTTTTTATCTCACAACCGATACAAATGCAGCAGGTTTTTTGCCCCTTGAGCGAGTTAATAGATATCGACTTTCTCTTTAAACCACTGCAGCAACACTCGCTGTGACATTATTGCTATAAAAAAAATAGAAGCCTTAGAAATGCTATTTTCTCTGCCGGGGTCAGATAGTGGCTGACGTGAATGGATGATAAATGGATCTTTTTTTCATGCTATCACACTCTAACCGTCTCTCATGCACATGCATTACAGAACACACCCTCACACTTACTCTCTCTCTCACACACACACACACACACACGCACCCACACACACACACACACACACAACACGTTCCACTTCACTCCACTTTTCAGCTCCCCAATTCTGGTGGAAAAAAACCACCAAGCAGGGAGACAGATCGTAGCCGAGTAATGGCCACTTGAGGTGAATCATTAGCTGTGATAATATCTGCAGTTGAAGCCATCCATCTTGGTTCAGCGCTGATACATATTCACACACATAGAGATGCTGCTGCTGTGGCGGCTGCTTTACCATAGAGTCCCCCCTCTCTTCCCTATACTCTATGGCACCCTAAGCACTGTCTGCCTCATTACACTGACACACACTATTCATTGGCTCTCAAGAAACTCTACAACATGTCAGAAATGTGTTTTAAAAATGAAGGCCTGGGCAAAGATTTAAAAGGACTGCCTGCAGCTCTTCATTAGTCAAATAAAGTTCATTTGTGTGGCTCAATATAACATTTAGTGACTGCTTTCGTTTCAATGGTAAATGATAACTTATCTACACCAGGTCAAACACTTTGGTATTCTGGGTTTCTTTAATTTTGAATGTTTTAAGTCAAAGACTGATCTTCTTTTCCTTGTTAAACTAAAATGTCCTCGTAATATGTCCAGAAGGCATGGGCCGGTATGATATTCTGTATCAAGTAAGTAATACCATGGTATCACTGTATTGCGATTACAGCTCTCGAATATCTTATTTTGAAATGTCTGGGTAAAAAACATTTTTTTTAATATAACATCATAAATAAAATAATTTAATTATTCTATTCAAATCAGTCCTGTAAGTGAACATTAATAAAGTGAACATTCAAGATTCAAGATTCAAGATTACTTTATTTTGTCCCGAAGGAGATTTGTCTTAGACGTACAGACTGCTGCATAACACATAACACAACAAGACAATAGAAAAATAGAATACTATAATTCATTAATACAAGTGTGTGCTCTAGTACCTTTTGAACGGTATGACAGAGATAATGGCGGTCTTGAAACCTTGGCTTTTCATATCGTGGTATACCTTGAAACTGGTTATCGTCCCATGCCTAATATCCTGTATGTCGAACTAAATTCATTTTTAACACCAGCAACATGTCCTTAATTTATGCTTCTGCGATTCTAAATTCTGTTATACATGCACGTGTTAACTTTAGTTAATTCTGCGCTTTACTATGATCACATTAGTATTGACATCACCTCTTATTATTGAATATGATATTCAGAGGTGGTCTTAGTCCTCAAAGTCACATTACAAACTTTATTTTTTAAATTTGATTTAATCACAAGTATTCACAAATCCAATTGACACTATCATGTGCTGCGTACACAAAATCCCATTCATCATTTATCAGAATTTCCTTTTGAATCTCCCCCTGCGCCCTGCAAGGCGGACATTAAAGTCCTGTAACACACTTAACTCATCGAGATAAGTACTATTGAATTTCGTCTTGGCCGCGAGTTTAAAGGGAATTTGGAAGTGCTTGTAAGCAATGGCTCAATAATACAGCGACTTATCCTTTCGATCTGTCTTTGTGTTCCTCTGTCTCTGGCTCCTCGTCCTTCTCTTGCCTGTCCATTCGTTCGCCCATTTATTCGTCTCTTTCTCTATAAAAACAACAGCAACAAATATCATGTTATTAATTATGTGATTAAGCTTCCATTGTCTGTTTCCCTTGCACTTTGTTGCATTTGAAAATTGGGCATTTCAATACAGCTGTTCTTGTTATCACACATTGCTATCAACCTACCTTGTGATGATTACATTCTCTCCCTACGTTCCACTCCCTCTTTCTCTCCCTTGTACATTATCCTTGTCTCATTATTTTACTCCACATTGATGGTGCTTTTTTCTGTATATTTCTCTATCTACCCTTTAACTTGGTCTATAGGTCTTTTATTCTGACTTTAGTCTTGCTCTACGTCTGCTACACTTTTAATTTGTTCTCCACCTCTCTCACTCTAACCTTCATCCTTCCTTTTTCTTTTCTTCATGTGTCTATCTGCATCACCACTCTCCCATTCTTTCTTCCTTTCTCTCTCTAACCCTCACACTCTTATTCTCTTTCTTTATCCTCTAGGGTATTGCTTTGTAAAAAGAAGTTTTCTAACCTGAATAAATCAACATTGTTTAATGACACATTTTACTTATACATCCTCATCAGTCTATTTGAAAGTAGAATGAATTGTTAATAGCACAGTCGTTGCTAGAAAGTCTCAATGTAAGCCACAGTAGCAACATGAAAATAGATGGGTTGGATATACAATGCGGAATTGACATTTGTGTAATTTAATTCTTTGGGCTGGATACTTTTTTGGCACCAGCCGAAATGCCTCCATACAATCAAGTATCGAAAAAAAAAGATTGTTTCGTTCAATACCAAATTTCAATACCTAATATATAAGGGGTTAATCTCTTGAAAGTCAGTCAGCCAATAAGCTTTTAATTTTGCACTGTATTGTATTATTTCCGTTTGGTTCCTTTTTGTTAGTTTATTTTGTTGGAACTGCAGTGGCTGAATCTGAAGGCAATTAGTTCCATTTCATCTTATTTAAAGTTTGATTTAATTATATTAACTACAAATTCCAATAAACTGAAGAAAAAGTTAAGTTAATTTTTTTACCATAATGTGTATCATCATGTTATCATCTTGTTAAAATGGATTTCGTAAAATTGTTACCGAAAAAGCATCTCGCAGCAGGAACTGTTTAACAAAGTCAAAGTATTGGTATCAGTATGGATAGCGATTTTATGTTACCATACCGAGCCCTAGTTATTATTTTGTAAGTCAGTCTATGTGCAGCAAGATGTGCAGTTTGTGGGAATATAAATGAAGTTCATTTTAGTGGGTGATCTTTAAAAAAAATGTCCCTCTGCATTATTGATAGGCCCTGGTTAACACCAATGGCCTTTCACACTGGTTCCTCTTGGCGCCCCTTTGAAAGCACTTGCTCTCCCAACCTTGACACACTAGACTGCTATGTCGGTGATGGATTGAAGATGCACAGAGAAGCTTTTACCAGGAGAGAGCTTATTTTTCTCATGTGAATGTTTGGAGTCAAGTGCAATAGGGCACGGATAACCCTCATCATGATCCGGTTTATGGTGGATTTAACATATGGTCACATCACACCACATTAGATGCTTCATTATATGCTGATTCTATACTGTCTAAGAATATACTATATACATGTGGGAACAGGTGGTTGTAAAGGATTTGGGTAATGTAAGGAGCTGGTGTGATGTCCTAAAAAGAACAAAAGTTTGTGGAGTCATTTAGCAACAGCCTGCTGCTGTTTATAAACTATTTAATCAATGTAACGAGTGGATTACATCCGTATAATCAGGCTTTCACAATTTGCAATTAGCGTCAATAAATGGAACACATCTGAACCACCTTCAGATGGTTGTTTGTGGAGGTAATCACCTGAAGGGAGATGCCTTCATTAATTCCAGCTGTTGTGGATGCATCAGTGGCATAATAAGATTACAGCTTTTTTCTTCAGTTCATTTAGATTTAGAAATGTGTACTGGTTGAAGACAGTCCAGTGAAACAAGCAAAGCATGAATCAAAGGACTGTGCTGCGCCTTGCATCTGCTCTGAGTGCACCATAGACTTCCACTAAGCTGGCATGAAATGCAGCAAGTTTTTACACCTGTGTGTGTGTGTGTTTTTTTAAGGGGGAACACATACAAAACAAACACACATACAATCTTCGTCCTCCAAAAGGAGCTATATGGATTATATATAAAAACCATTCACAGAGAGCCAAAAAAATTGACACAACGTCCATGAATTACAACAACTATTTGAAACAGTCTTCTCTTCACTCCCAAGTTTTTATTCTCAGCTCCTGGTGGCTGGCTGACTCAGTGTGTATTTAACAATATACAGTATAAGAGAAACACCTATTTGATCAGTTTGTCTCAGCATGTTGGGTAGTTACCACTAGCCACCCAGGCAGCTATCTTTAAATATTGAGATGAAACACTGTTTTGCCGAGAAACACAACACATACCAAATGTATCGGTGGACAGACTTCTCAAACTGAATGTCTCAACTTTAAGTCCTAGCACATTTGGGGCATTTGATTACATGTGTTCGTCTTCCTGCGTCCTTCTGAATTGTTTTGCATTTTGAGTTTTGGATAAAAAGTATTTCTTACTGGACCAGAGCAATTGCATTAATAACCTGTATTTCACTCTTCTCTGTGGCTGCCTGTTCTTTTTTTATTTCAAATCAGTTTCTCCTTTCTGCCTAACTTCCAGTGGGGACATTGTATTATTCCCCTACCCTCCTCTGTTCCCTCGCATATTGGTACCCACTGAATTCTCTTCTTGCTTTTTCTCAAACTTGGCCATATGGAAGGTGACGGATCTGTTAAAGAAAGTGACTGAGAGAGCCGGGATGTGTGAAATACTCAGTTATCCATTCTTTACAGGCGCCTGTTAAAATCACATTAGCTCAACATTGTGTGGCCCTGGGAAAATATATGCATTTCTCTAATGGGGGAAATGAACTGCTCCTTTTAATGTGAGTGCATCCGCTGTATAGCACCCTGAGTCATTTGAACACTTTGCCGCTGTTGCACGTAAAAAAAAAAATAATCTGCTATCCTGCTACCATTGTTAAATATGACTTAGTTTCTACCAAATAAATAACGATTTTCTGTTTCTGGACAAAAATGTATTTATATATATATTCTTCCAATTCAATACACTTACATTGTTTTGGTTGGAAGCAGAAATCTCAGAGACTGAAAAATGTTGATACTGTCTATAGTCATCTGTAGGCAAGTCCAGTGGTCCATTGTCAAAATCAGACTGTGTGTTAGAATTGAAATGTTTTATTATGTATTCTAAAGCTGTTACTCTTAATGTAACTTTACTTACTGTATAGTGTTCTAAAATAAGAGAGGAAAGGACACTTGAGTTATCTTTTACAAGAGGCTTTCAAGTTGAAGTCCAATACTTAATTGTATGTTTCAGAGTGTTGTAGAGTGCAGTACATGTTTCGTGATCTCAATTCTAAAGGAAGAAAATCAGGTTTTTACATTTTAGCAAGACTTGTGCAGCCCTAGGAGATACAATCCAATATATCTTCATTGCCTCCTACTATAAAATAAAAACATAAAAGTTTTTTGATCCACATTGCCTTTAGTGAGACACTAGATATCGATTGATTAATATTCACTGACACAATTTGAATCTCATTATTTGACACGGTACACATGCTGACAAGCCAGCAGGTTTTTTAGCAAATGCTCCCTTGTTTAATAAATCTTTAAATGCCGACTTGACAAGTGGAGTCAGCTGTCCCTTATTGACTCCTGTGGCCAAAATAGCCCCATCATCGGCTGTACTCCTAAATCCTACCAGGCTAATGAAGAACACTACATTTTGTGTGGAGGGTATGTCACGTTTTCGTGCCAGAGAAGCACAACAGAATCAGCACTCATTGATTTGAAGATTTTTTACAGAATCGACTGAGGTGTGGGCCCATTGATCTTTCTTTTTTGCCTCCTCCCACAGTGTGTTCCAATTTTGACCTCCCACACAGTAACAAGTGTCCCCAGCCCCCCAACTAATGCCGGGCCTGTGTCAGGGATAGTGGCCGGATTTGCTCTGTATGGGGGTGATGTAGAGAACAAAAGATGATCAGACTGTCACTCTGGCTTTTTTCTATCGATGTCTTTTTGTGCTCTTGGCATAGACATATGTGCCTCCAGGTTTAGAGGCAAGGCAAGGCAAGGCAAGTTTATTTATATAGCACAATTCAGACACAAGGCCACTCAAAGTGCTTTACAGGGGCAATATTAGAATACATAAAACACATTATAAAACATTTAAAAGCGAATAAAAGAAGCAAATAAAAAAAAATAAAAAAATGAAAACTCCAGAGTAGAGTGGAAAAAGGCAGTGGCATTCATTAACTGGTTTCTCTTTCCCCCCTTTGCCCCCCCCCCCCCCCCCCCCTGCCCCGTCCAGCTGTATCTGAAGGGAATCGTATTAAAGGTTTACTGTGTTCATTACTGTTTTCACTTCGTAACTTGCACATAGATATAGTGGTGATACCATGAAAACAAATAACCACCTCACTAACATTACTGTACAACTTCACGGTATGTTCAAACACACGGAGCGCATGCAGCCAAAGTTATTTAAGACTTTAATAAAATGTGCATTAGGCAGAAGTATTGACGTTTTTTTCATTAATGGATCATTTGTCTTGTAGACAAAGTGCGCAGGTTCAGTACGTGTTTTCTGAAAACACAGGAATATTGTATTCTTGTTTCCGCCCTTTCACGCTGCTTTTTAATAGGAATTTAAAAAATGCACAGGCTGAAATGGAGACAAGAAGTAGTTTCAAACCACCATTGGGCACTTTTGAATTATTTATTTTGGGCTTAGATCTTTTGTGGCCTCGGTAGTAGCTCAGCAGAATACTTATCAAAATGATTCAGTGTCATGATTCAGGCTTTTTCTCTGCAGTAACAGATCTTTGCAGGAAGTCATCCACCACGGTACAGTGCGCGTCACGCAGGCTCATGCTCTGGTAACTCCTTTATCAAAAGGTTGCAAATCCCCACTGTCTGCACCTATAATGCTTGGCTTTTTTGCCTTTACATTATCCTGGGTACTTAGTGCATTGAGCAATGAGAGTGTGTTTTCTTAACTATGTGGTCTGATTGATGACCTCAGCTTGAACGGCACAGGCCTATAAATCAGTACCTCGGCCCCATTCAGCACCGTTAATCACGTCCGCCCCACAGAAGACAACAGGGACAATTAAAGAAACACGGGTAGGCCTTAAAAAATATATGCTCCTGTAATTGCCACAGCAGTTTATAAGGGACTTGGGGCTGTTAAGCCTCCATTAAAACCTGGAGATTTAAGAGGCAAGAAGCTAGTGGGTGACCTGGCGGGAAGATGGGCTTGATGGGCAGCATTGAATTTGTAAAAAGCGGTTTCATTTCACTTATTGTATTTACTTTGGAGCATGCTCTATATGCACCGTCATTGGTGCAAATACACATGAGGTGGGATTTGTTGATTTTGTAAGACCACGTGACCACCCAAATGTTGTGTGGTTTGCCGAAAATCACATCCAAAAAAAATAAATAAAAAAAAAGACGGCTGTGTCGGCGATAGTGTATTACAGAACAGTTAGTGGTGTTCAGAGCGCAGAATCTAGGTCCACTATAGGCTTCTGACAAAAATCACACAACACATTGCATCTATTTATTAACAATATTTATGAATTTAGGCTATATTTTGCTGCTCCAACTCAAATTCAGCCCAGCCAGGCGATACTTAAGTTTCAGTTTCGTTTTAATCTCCATGGTTTACAGCCGTTTGGACCAGCTGATCGGCTGTCGGGAGTCAGTCTGCTTTCCAGTTGTACTGGGAAGTCGGATTTATGGTGCCAGTGATAACTGAACTAAATTATAAAATAAAGCTAGCTTTATCCCTCCACTGCACACTCAGTCACTACTATCCATGCTAAAAGGAAGCAGGATTATAACCTAATTTAGCACATTATTTTTAAATATTTTATATTAGTTATCCTTTTTTTTCACCCCTTCTAATTTTGACGATTTTTAGAAAAATGTGTTGGTTTGTAAGCGCTAAGGGAGTATGTTTAAATAAAACCTGGGAACCTTAACTTTTAAATGTATTTTATTTCATGTTATATGAGCTACACATACTTAGATATTAAGGTTTTGGTAGACGTTGACAATTCGTAGGATTTTTTCAGAAAACCCTCAGGCATTAAGGACATGCATCCTAGATTGCCATAGTCATCAATGGGTTAAACAGTTTAGAAACTGTGGTGGATTTAAATAGCTATTCACCAAGAGTTACTGAGCAGATAGTCTTAAAGGTTAGGGGTCACTGGTGAGAGACGAAAACACCTATGTAAGGACATGTGTTCGACTTGTTGGGTTGAAACGATCCGTCTATTTGTATAAGATTAAGACACGTGATGCACCTCACACAGAGATATAAATGCAGTACTGTAACCGTAAGAGAGAGCCAAGCGGCTTCTCAGTCTGCTGCTACCATGCTCCACGAAATCCTCTGTAAATGTCCTGATGGAATCTCTTCTGAAATAAACCTGAAACAATGATGAAAAGTCCAGTCTGCCGCCTCTGTCTTTGTCAGCCATGGGGAAAATTCGGCACTACAAAACCCCCAGCTTACCTTGGGGAATTTGTGTCCGCTTGTGTTACATGTTCCACTGCCAAAGGATAGAATCAATTCCTGACCAGTGAAAACAGGTTGAAAGGGTTCGTCGACCAACAAAATAACTGCCAATGTCACAGATGATGAAAAGGTCAAAAAGAAATGCTAGGGGTTAGAGAAAATCTTTTTTTCTGCTTTCAATATCCTGGCAGGAGAGATAGTGAGCATGGCAGATAAAGCTTCCCAATGTATGACATATTTGCGTTATTTATGATTTACAGTATAATGTAATGCATCTGTATTAAAAAAAAAAAAAGAAACATGCTCAATTAACCCTTCACGTCATTTTATGGATGAATGCATTCAGCACATATTTAATTTTCAAATAGGTTTTCATTCCTTATTTAGTCACAGACCATATAATACACATTCGTAATTGCAACAATTATTTTTTATTGTATGCCTCTTAATGTTAATATACAATTTAGAGACTGCAGCCCTGGATTATGTTATATTCAGTTGGTGTTCATTGATTTATAATAAGTTTTGTTTCATTCCCTTTGTTCAGCTACAGCAACTATTAATGTAACAGCAGCACACCGGCTGCATCGGAACAGTGTGTTCTCCAGATATCCATTCCTTTCATCCGTCATTACCGGGTGATGGGGAAAAAACACACACACCTACTTGGGGGTTAAAATTAACTCTTTGAAACATCCAGCATCATCTCCTGTCTTGATCTAAATCACAAATTGGCCACTCTTATGATCTGCATGAGAAAAGCAGGCGCGCAGGGTGACGCGGAGATGGCCTGCTCCAGCCAGGCCCTGATGAAAGCAACTGCCACCTTTGATGTTATGACAAGGACTAATGAGTCCTTCGCAAGCCGTCCTCTCTTGATCTCATGCGTTTGCTGTGTGTGAGAGTGTATGTGGCCATGTATTTTTAAACGATGTTCCCCTTATGCATACACTATACTTTACACTCACACATACACATTAACAAAGGCATTATGCATGGGGTAATATGGGCAGACATATTCTCCCTCTTGAACATGAGATTGTAAGCTTTTTTATTGATGTATTTAATTATAACGTACTAAGAAAAATGAGGCACTGGGCTGTCTCAGTATGAGCCAGTGGAAACAGAAAGGCCATTTTATAAGCTGGGATTTGAGTTTATGAGTGAAGAGGGGCACATTTTGGTTCAACACTAATTCCATGTGTCTGTCCACAGCACCCGCCAGTGTCATCTTCTCCTCGACATCTTCAACCCGACAGAGCATGAGCTCACCGTCAGCGCAAAGAACAACCAGGACCTGGTTCTCCATGCCAGCGAGTGCCAGAGGTGAGTCTAAAGGTCTCAGATATAGATGCCGTCTTACCTTGTCCCAAATGGGGGTGACTCAAAGCCAAATGTTTTCCAGGTCAAAAGTGTCTTCTCCCAGCAAATAACTATGTTGACATCCTACCATCGAGGCACCCAACATGTGGGCAACTATCACACAAATGTAACCTTTTAAATTCACTCATTCTTCATCTTCTATGGGCTATTGCAGATTGGACTGGGATGGTCAAAATGCATTGCATTTTAGCAGGATTGGCCAAACCCATTTGGGGTTCCTCATCTATGCTGACCAACTGAAAAAAAGCCCTGTTATGTGCCAGAAAAAAACATCAAACTGGTGATATGTATGCATAGTCAGCAAGCAAACCAGACAATTCATGAGTCAACATGATCACCACATCTCTAGGGTTTAGGCCTGTTTAAGTAATGTGTCTAATTGGTTCAAATTACCTCCATCAGCTGACAGACTTCTATTTTTTTATACATTCCCTTACTATTTTGTAAACACCTGCTAAGTCACCTGTAAGAATGGTATTATTCTTGAGGCCAGTTCTGTCGTCCAATTAATTTCTAAATCCATAAGAATTTGCCAGGAATGAGTCTTTTACAAATGTGTCACTCTCTTTCCGGTGACAAGCAGCTATACCTGCACACACCTGCACACACACACGTCACCTTACTCTCTCGCCACAATTCAGCCTCACTCTCTCTCTCTCTTTCCTCTGCCTGTCGTTTCACTGGAAAGTGGCAAATTCTGATTCCTGTCAGCAGCGTCTCTCCAGTGTAGCCCTGGCCACGCGCAGAGCTACACTGTCGGTGACTCATTGGCCTTCCTCCACAGGGCTGGATTGTTATTATTTGAGGAAAGTAATCTCTTTTCAGACAGCCAAACTGCTTGTCACTTAGCTCACGCACTCACTCTAAAAATATCTCCCGTGGAGAAATGAGCTGCTAAGATATGCTAATCAGCATTTTATCACTATTTTAAAAAATGATACCTTCATAAGACTCTCAAGAAGTTGCTTTTAGAGATGATTTTTTATTTACCTACTGTTGTATTGAATGATCTGGGTTGAAGGGGAAACAAACGAAACAAAAACAACATTTAAACAACTTTAAATATATCAATGTGGGATGTACAGTATAAGTGTAAGGAAGCATTTTAAACTAAACAATGAATTATGTGAATATTACATTAAATGAAGAGCCCACTAAAAGCTGTTCTGCCTTAAGGAGCCACTTCCCACTCCCTGCACACACTTTAATGATATTGACATTTACTCAGCTGAGTCGATGGAGAGAAAGTGCAGGTTTTAAAATAATCTTTAAACTGAGATTCAACTTTATTTTGGATTTGTATACATTAAGCCAGTGCCATTGATCATCTGTTTAATTTCTGAAACTAAGAAGTACTAATTATTTAAGTAATAATAATGATTTACTATAATAGGTATCACCTACTGCGATTGCTGGTAAGGAGACTGCACTCCTTTCTTTGCCATGCTCTTTTTTACTGTGACGCTTCAATTTTTATATATTTTTTATTTTTCCACAAGTGTTCCATTAAATAAAGGAAGTATAGCTAGCAGGCAATGAATAGATGTCTGTCGAAGAAAATCACATGTGTTCTTCCATTTAACCCTTTTCAGGAGTGTCTAGAAATACATTTGGAACTGAAGGTCCCATGCTGGTTATCCATTTACCGCCAACTGTTCTGCACGTAGAGCACTAGCACTATCTCAAACTTTGCCAGTCTCTAAGTACAATCTAAAGTTGCATGAACATGAACATGTCATATAGAAAGTGATATGTTAGAATGAAATATAGTTGTATTTTACTCATCTTAATTTGTGACAGATTCAAGTTATACGCTCCTTTCCAGGCTAAGATTTTTCATTAAAAACGCATTATACACTTTGTTAAAGATTAAACCAGTGCTTTTCAATATTCTTTTTTGGCTTGTTATCTTTTCAAAAACGTGTATGTGGGGTGTGTCATGTTTTAAAAATATTTTGAGTCGTTAGTAGTTCCACTGAAGATACAAAAACCCTCTAAATGGTATAATTTTCAAATCATTCAGTATTTCATAGAGTGAAAATATTAGAGAAGAGTTAAATGAATGTGTCCAGATTTGTGTCGCAGACTCTCTCATAATCTCATTACTCTTCAGGTTGGATGGGAACCATTGGACTAAACTACACAGCTGTACTTAAAGCAGTTAAAGCGAGATGTTACAAGATACTCTTTACCCTTCTGTAAATGAAGCCATCACAATTCCAATTTCACACGTACAAATTGTACTGTAAACCGAGGTCAGACGGCATAATACATCAGTTGTGTAGTTTAAAAAAAAACTTTCTCTGGAAACTGACACAATATGACACAACATGCCTCTGAGGCAAAGAAATGTAACAACTGCAGATGTGTATTTAGATGTAGATTGCATGTGTCTTTTTCCCCCTTTGACTGACATTCCCTGTAGACACGGCCATTGCCTTTTACTCTACCAATCAGCGCTTCAGTCCTGAGGAGATTTCTCTGGAAGCCTGACAGACATAAATTCATTAGCAGAAGATAAGCTCAGATCCAACTTATTGATTCTTTTCAGAGCAAACAATATTGCAGTAGATAAACCCTATGAGGGAGAGAACAGTGGAAGCAGACTCATTCAACAACGTACCCAGCTCACTTTACTTTTGGCAACACATTGATCATTTCCTTTTTGAAATTCACCCAGTAGTTCAGAGGGGGGCTTTTCCAAACAGAGAAAATCAGAGCCATGGACTAGTACGTAGATCTCTGTCTGCAGAATCATATTTTGCTCGTCTCTTCAACTCATTCTCTTTTGACATCGGATGGCCCTGTCATTTCCTATTTCTTGCCTGTTCTTATGATGAATTAGGTGTCAGTCGCAAAATGCTTCTCTTTTTTTTCAGTCTTCTTCCAAGATCGGTGAAGCCACGGCTTCAATCTGACATTCACAAAAAGGACTCTGTCAATCACCTACACTTTCTTCCGACGACAGGGCATTTCTTATGGGTTATATTGTGTGTTTTCATGGTTACACTAATAGAAAAGAAAAGGGCCTTCATGCAAAAAGACATAGAGCAGTTTGATCTAATAGTTTCTAGTCTCCATATGAGGAGAATATGGGGACAGAAACAGGGAGCTGTTTTCATCTCTTGGATAGTAATAACTTACATTTACGAAATGCTGATTCTGAAAAACAAACATTTTAAATTTTTGTTTGTGAAGTGTGTCTTGTCTTCTCTCTCTATGATGCCCATACGTGGAGAGAGGGTAACAGCATGCGCAACACAGTGCTGCTTTCATCTTCTCATCATTCACTGACGTGTCTTTTTATAAGGTCTTTTTCCCCTTGATGATGTCCCATTATGGCCAATGGAAAAAAAAAATTAAGCACCTCAGCACATGTATGGTCACTTTGATGTTTGGGAGCCCAACAAGGTTCTTTGGCACCACACAGTGTAATGCTAATGTTTAGTTTAGTTTCTTTTCCATTTTCGGCTTTGAACAGAGCAGAACAGAGAGAGTAGAAGACACGTACAGGATGTGTACCTGTCTCTTGCACTGGTGTTAGATCTTCAAGATTTGCATACCATTATTCTTAGTCAAACAAGATTCATAGTGTGGGATATTTCAGGCTCATTTTATAGCACAGGTCTTCCTTTGTGGAATGTAAGGGTGCATATTTCAAACAGTTTCCTTAATCAATTATTGGCCAGTGCGTGTTCATGCAGTGCGGATTCTGCAGCTCTTTTAGCTGGTTTCGGTTGAATCAGCTCGTTTTGCATTGGCATTAGCCTCAAGATGTGGAATCCTCAAAGTATTACAAAGGTTGCGTTCCGAATCGCATACTTTCTACTATATAGTATGTAGAAAAAAGATTTAGGATGTCCTGATTCTTGTGGCCAGATTTAGGATGGTTAGAAGTACCCGGATGTCCTACTTCATGCGGCCAAGATTGTTAGTGTTGAAAAGTGCATCCTATTTGGGCGATTCTGACCAACAATCCAGTGCGCACGTGAAGTGACGTAACATCGACGAAGCCTCCATATGAAAACAAACGGGGATGCGACGGATATAAAACCAAGAGGCAAGATCAAGGCGCAATGTTATGATGAAATAAGAGAGAAAAGTATGTCCCAATAGTATGCCTACTGCATCCTAACTAGATTCTTTTTATCGTTGGATGTAGTATGTAGAATAGAAAAAAGAAAGAGTATGCGATTCGGAACGCAACCAAAGAGTCACCAACACGTACCAACAGTTTTTTTTCAATCAGGGAGATGCCAGCTGTAGCTGTCACAACATTTCCAGCAATCAAAGAGTGAAATGTCTGCAAACTGTAGGGATGAAGCGATCCATTAGCTTCTCGTTGTCTGGTCCAATGCCAGTATATAGGCCCTGGCCCTCTCCTAAATCCACATGGGAAATCTCCCGATGTTTGCTGCATGTGTGAATAGGAAAATCTGCACATTCTCCATGTCTCAGATTGTCCAAATATTCATGTGAGTTGAAGGCTAGAGGGACCAGTGTGTACGGATAGTAGATTATTCATTGACATTTCTAGTTAAAACATCTCAATGATGTGTGTAAATGCAAAAGGAACATTGTTAGCAATATTTGATGATATATCGACTGTTATGTTACGTTAGCAATACCCTCAAATCTGACATTCATTCATGAGTATGCGTCTGCATGCACATTAAGTCTGGTTTTAGCGAAATGACTAATTCACACTACAACCATTCCTCTGTGGCTGTTTTCCTAACCACCTTAAGCTCAGAGAATGATCAGGCTCTAATGGTCACTGCTCTGAATAAACAGCATGTAAATCAGCACAACGCTCCCCACTTGCTTTGTAGCGTTTTTGTTTTTTTGGGAAAGAGGATTGATATACCGTCAGACAGTCCTTTCTGCCACTGCATCTTTGATCTAATGAGCACGGAGCAAATAAAAAGTGTATTTTATAAATGTGAATAGAAAATAAGGAGCGTCTAATACATCAGGCTGGGAAGTCATTTCCATAAAAAAATAATTTCTTAAGCATTGTAATTACGTGGGTTTGACTGCAAGTCATTTAAATCCTTTGGTGGCTGATTCTTTTGAATGGGATGTTTTTGATGCAATTCTTTGAAGAGTATCTAATTATCACAATTGAAGAGTGGGGGCCCTGAGGCTCTGGTCTCTAGCTGTGTCAGCTGTACAAATAAAACCGCACGGCCAGCTTCTTGATGATATGACCCCCGCAGGGACTTCGGGCTGGGTATTGGCAAGGACTTAAGGATATTTCACGCATTACACAATATGATATATCACGATACATTGCGATAAGATGCATATTGCGATATTCTGCTTTGTATTTGGATAGGTACACTTTTTAATTTTAATTGTCATCTGTCACCATGATGCTCCCAGATTGCCACAAAACTGGGAATGTCATCTGGAAACGTTAGGCCACTAGCGGTACTGGGACAGCTGCGGGGGGAAGAGGTTGTAGTTCACAACCTGTAATAAAAAATTATTATGCCGGTAATTCAAAGTGTTGATTTTTGGAGCTGGCAAACGGTATATATCACGGAAATGAATATCACAATAGCAATTGCACAGCCTTAATGTCCCCTCAAATCAAATCAAATTGCAGTTTGAAGGAACCAATCCTTAACAAACACATTATAAATTCAAACTAGCAACAGGTTGCTTTCCCACATTCTTGATCTCAATCCTCATTCTTCATCAACATCAATGTGTCTTCCAGCTGATCTTAACCTGCATTTGGCTGTTAACATCTCAGCACAGCATGAACACATTGGATGCTTACCGCTGTCCCACTGCCATCCACCATTATTGTTGCCAAGCCAGCACAGTTATAATTCATGTATAAGAGTGGGGGAATTAGCGCTCACTGCAGCAGTTTTTTTCATCTGTAGCCATGTCTCCTACTCCATTTGCCGTGCCTTGTGGCTCTGCCGGATCGGTGCACAGAAGGGCAGACACGCCTCATTGCACAGGCTTTTCAAACAAAGCCTGTTTCCATGGTGACCACCTTTCCCCCTTCCCGTGCTACTTTTTATGGCAATAAAAGCACATCATGTATCTGCAGTCACTCATCCCATCAGTCCCCCCCCCCCCCCAGCATACTACTTCTCGATCATTTTTTTCACAACTTGCACGTCAAATTGGCCCTTTTCTCACATTTGCGAGAAAGTGTGGAGTGTCATTACATGAATAATATAATGTTTAGTAAAAAACTTGAGTATAGGGCTTAGAGACAGTGTGACAAAGATGAGAGTTGACTGCTGCTACGATGTACATGTGCTGCTGCTCGACCTCTCCCTGGGATTCTGCTTCACACCACTGTCATTTTTTCCTCAGCATCTGCGGGAGCTTTTCCACTCTCACATTTTCTTGAAATGATGCGCTCCCTAGGGGGCGTTTTAGCCCTGTTGGCTGTTTGGAGATGGGTTCGTCAAGGCGCTAGAACATCAACATCTCTTATTTTTTCACTTGCATGCCTTCTCTCCTGAATGTATTGTAATGCTGCCATAGACCTATTGGTAGTCATTTGACACCGTGAGGCTTTTATATTGTTGGTATTCTGGAAACGTAGGCTACCTTATCTGCACCTGTACTCACATATATGGATATAGCGGATTTGTCTGACTCAAAGCCATTTCCCTCTGCGGTCAGCCCCCTGTGTTGTCATTGGATTATCCAATTCACTGACACAATAACACCTATAGCGATAGTATTATTATTTACAAGCTGCAACGTCCCTGCTTCAAATCCAGCTGGGGACTTTTGTTGCATGTCCTTCCCTTTTAATATCCCCATGCCCTCGCTCCCACTGCTGTGCTGTCTTATGATGGCAAAATGCCCCAAAAAGGTCTTCTGGGGTTCAGAAGCAGAGATAAAAATAGCTCACTCTGTCAGCCCTAGTAATAGTCTATAAAGCCTCATTCTAAATGACAGCCAGTGCTTTAGAAGATTGTCTGCAGCAAAGCTTTCTTCGATACCTATCCGCATACAGTAAATGGCAATTAGGATTTTTTTTTCACTGCAGTTAATCTTAGCCAGCGATACGCGAATGGATGGAGCATCTCTGCCGCGCTGCAAACAAAGGGTTACAAGGAGTCAGCCGCAGTCTAAAAATAGACTGTTGCTCTCGCCTGCCTCTGCATGGGCCTCTATGGATCCCCGCCCTTAAGCTCTCGCACGTGAGGTAAAAATAACCCCTCGTTGTGAAAACATACACGCACACACTCGGCACCGTCTCGGCTTGCAGCTTCTCCCCCGTGACATAACACAATCACTGGCTTGCTTAAAAAAAGATGCAAAAAGGATCTGATAAAAGGTTGGTCGCAAATGAGATGCTGTTCTGCCGTGTAGGGCATAATTCAAATCCGTATCCATTGCTCACAGACACGCCAGAGAAAACCTGCATACATTGCAGTGAAAACACAAGACAACTAAAATGACCTCTCACAAAAACAACTTTTAATATATTCAGCAGTATAGTAGTACCTGCATTACTACAAGAACAGTAGTTGTCTCGAAGCATCTATCTTCACAGCACTGAGTTGATATAACTGACTGTGTTTTCCATGTGTCCATTTAGAGACCTCTCAGTTGAAATGATGAATTGCTCTGCAGTGTGGTCAGATAAAAGCGACCCCATGTGCTTTAACGGGATTATCATGTTGTTTTGGCCTGTGGCGACACAACATTTAATTTGGAAGGTTCATTTCACTGTAACCGGCTCGTCCTAAACCTGTGTTATTACTGCCATTAACGAAGGCTCCATGCCACAGCGTATTGCAGGATTGTGGTTATTAGCCATATACAGTGTCAGAAGTCACACCGGCTGGATCAGATGATCTTTAGTATTTACTGTTTCACTGTGAGCTAAGCTTAGTGCTAAAACTACTGATAATATATTTTTAAATATTGGTTCAGAGGTTAACAGCGTTATCGCACAACGTGAAGGACTTTGGCTCACTTCAAATGACTGTTTGTTTGTTCCCACTATGTGCACACTGGCCTCTTCCAGGTGCTTCAATGTTCACCCACAATCCCAATATATGCATGTCAGATGAATTGTACTGTGATTGATGAAGCGGGCAGTGTTTTCACAAAAAAAAATAAACACAAAATTAATTTGGAGGTAGGCCTAAGTCATTTGACTCAATTAAAAGTGATTAAACTAAGTCAAGGAAGTGGTGGTTGTAGTAGCTTTATGTCTGTTTTCTTTTCAATACTCAACTTTTTACTAATGTGCATGCAATGTGGGTCCTACAAAAGGAAATTAATGCAGAGTAGAAGGAACTTTTTTGGCCAATGTGCATGGTGAGCAGCACTCAGGGTCAGAGCTTTAAATAAAAGGTTTTTCTGGACATATTCATTTTAAATTGCTTTATATTCCTGTTCATTAAAGTCTAGATTTGCTTTTGATTATTGTGCAAAATAACATGGGTATCTTAGAAAAAGCTTGTGCCGGGAGCTGTTCAGTGCATGAGTGGTAGATTGTTAAATGTTAGGTGCATGAAGCACTTACATATAATATATAAAGTCACTTTCACAACCTTGTATTATTGCAAATTCTGACCCACCTTTCTTTTTTTTTCTTTTTTTTTAATATATTTTTTATGCTTTATTGATAGTGCAGAGAGACAGAGGTGAAATGGGGCAGAGGGGAGTGACATGCAGAGAACGGCCGTGGGTGGGACCGAACCCGGGTCTGCTGCTGGGCCCGGCCTGGGGGTAGGACGCCCTACCAACTGAGCTAAGGGCGCCCCCTGACCCACCTTTCTGAAAAATGACATTCATTTAGAATTTATAGATCAGATTTGTTGAGAGTACGATCTGTACAAACATGCATTGCAGAGCCTTGAACATGGCACATAAAATGGCCGTGCCTTATGCTATTTTCTCACATATTGCTCTGACCTCTATTCCACGCCTCTGCGATGCGGATTCTCTCACATTAAGAGTCAAGCTAATTGTGAGTCATCAAAATACCAAATGGATACAAAACAAAAAAAATCCTTCCCTGGACCTGACAAAAATGCATACCTACCCAGCACAGAGCTCAGTCAACTGCCACGTGCTGAAAAGAAAATAGACCTCGTTTCAGCTGCCACATGCTGAGAAGAACTACCATTGCTTATTTTCTTCAGAGCTAGCCTTCATCTATGCATAAATCATGCATGTGGGATTATTTATGTGCCTGCAGATTCACAGCAATAATAGAAATGTGGGTGAAATTGGTCCTTCCATCCTTTCAGTCTGCCACCTGCCCATGCTGCCCTTTTTTCGGTCAGGGAAATGAAGGCCGCCAAGCAGGCTGTTATCAGCGAGAGTCTATCTGGAGGCTGGGCGGTGCAAATGGACTGAGAATTAAGCATATAGATGGTCCACGGTGGCTCCAACTCAGCACACAGGTTGTTATTAAAAGCATTGTAATAGCTAGATTAGTATCTAGATATGGCCCCTAATCCTTGATAGAATCCACAATCAAATCAATGGGAAAATACGGTGATTGTGAGCGGTGGTTGGAGAGCTTGGCATCTTAATGTTATCCTACCTTAGTAAAAAGCTATTTTAGGTGGTGATGTGGTTCTTTGTTTAGAATAAGTCTTTAATGGATTTACTTTAACCGTATATTGCTTTAAATGTATACCAATACGTTATATGGACATTTTGAATAAAACAGAATGTGATAATTTCCCAGTCCTTTTCGACGTTTCGATGTATTCAATAAATTACAGTACAAATACATCATATCATATATATTGGTTAATCTGATCAACTTGACAGTTTTTGTAAATATACACAAATGTAAAATGTAAAAAATTGCAACACGTTTAAAAAAAGTTGGGACAGGGGCATGTTAACCACTGAGTTACATTACCCTTTCTTTTAACAACACTTAGTAAGCGTTTGGGAACTGAGGACATTAATTGTTGACATTTTGAAAGCAAAATGATTTCCCATTCTTGCTTGAAATACAACTTCAGATGCTCAACATTCCGGGGTCTCCATTGTGATATGTTGTGCTTCATAACGCACCACATTTTTCAATGGGAGACAGGTATGGACTGCACACAGGCCAGTCTAGTACCCACACTCCACCACACTGTTCATACAAAGCCAAGCTGTATTAAGACGTGCAGAATGTGGCTCGGTGTTGTCTTGCTTAAATAAGAAGGGACGTTCCCTGAAATAGACGTTGTCTGTATGGCAGCTTTTTACTCCAAAACCTGTATGTACTTTTCAGCATTAATGGTGCCTTCATAGATGTTCAAGTTACCCATACCATGGGCACACCCACCCCCATATCATCAGACACTGGCTCTTCACCTTTCTATTGGTAACACTCTGGATGGTCCTTTTCCTCTGGAGCCCGGAGGACAAAACGTCCATGATTTACAAAAATGTTTGAAATCTAGACTTGTAAGACCACAGCACACTGTTCCACTTTGCATCAGTCCATCTCAGATGAGCCCAGGCCCAGAGAAGTCTGCTGCATGTGTGGATGTTGTTGAAATATGGCTTTCACTTTGCATGATAGTCTTATCTTGCATGTATGGTTGTAGCTATATCGACAAACTGTGTTTACTGGCAATGGTTTTCTGAAGTGTTCCATGGCCCATATAGTAATATCCTTATAGAATCATGTAATTTTTTAGGGCAGTGCCACCTGAGGTCACCGTATTACATTTACATTTTGGACCTTGCCCCTTACGTGCAGAGATTTCCCCGGATTCTCTAAATATTTAAAGGTCACATGTTATGCTAAATGCACGTTTTAAATGTGTTCTAACATATCCATGGGTCCACGGTGTGCCTAGAGACTGCCAAAATATCAAAAAAATAACAATCTCTCCTTTTCTCACTCGCCCCCTTTCTGAAACCCCCACCCCTCCCCCCCAATATACTCCAGTCAGAATTCTCCCCTTTTCTGACCTCACAAACTGGAAAGCCAGAAGCTTCCACTGTGCAGCCCACACCCCTATTTCTTATTGGTCCACGGCCCTGACAGACAGAGGGCGAGGCGTATCTGGCTTCGCTTCCGGACAGGGGGCGGGGGGAGCTCAAAGATTGTATATTTACGAGGGGAGCTGCAGCTCTTTTTAAAAAATAGGCCATTGTGAGATTAGCTGAACATCAGCATAGTACAATACATTATCTGAAAGTTTTTTTCAGCAAACAATTAAAGAAAAACGTATTAGGGACCACTAAGACCATATAATATGGTGTATAATAGTGTATATAAAAGTGTATAATATGGGAGCTTTAAGGCAAGGCAAGGCAATTTTATTTATATAGCACATTTCAGACACAGGGCCATTCAAGGTGCTTCACAGTGTCAAAATTAAAATACATCAAATATAGAATACACATACAAAAAAGAAACAAATTTAAAACATGGATAGAAATACAACATTTAAATGAAAGAAATTAAACATTTGAACATAAATTATAGTATGGATTGTAGATGGTGTAATCCTTAAATTCTTTGCAGGAATGTTGTTTTTCCTCTGCAGTTTTTCCCAAAGTGGTGAGCCTCACCGCATTATTACTTGTGAAGACTTAAACTTTACATGATGCCCTTTTATATTTATATTTAATATTTTTAAGTGATTTCAAACAGTTTTTTTTTTAACATTCTAGAGCTTTCCCAATCTTTTAATGCCCCTGTCCCAACTTTTTTGAACCGTGTTGTAATTTTAAAATGTTACATTTGTGTATATTTACAAAAAAAACATAATATTTGTGTTGTTATTCATTGAATACATGTCGAAAAGAATTAGGAAATTATCACATTCTGTTTTATTCACATTTTACATAATGTCCCAAATTTTTCGGAATTGGGGTTGTATGTTCGCTGTTTTTAAATACAGTTTCATTGTTGTAGAAAGTGTCAGACCTTCTTTCAAGTTGTTTGTGCTGTTATGTTGCTATCATCTAGAGACTGCATATTATACTTTCATATGTTGCAGTTAAGGCCTTGTCATACCAGGATTTAACATGCAACAAACGCATCATATTTAATTCATTCCTATGGGATCACAAACCTAAAGGAATCCATTGTAGTGGCAACGTTAATCTGGGCAGAATGCAAAGTGCCAGATTTGTGAATGTGCACATGAGAAATAACAATCCGTTTTACCAGAGCTGACCTTTGACAGAACGTAGCCGGTCACTAAAATATTTAGGCACAATTTTATCAATTTTTTTAAACCTTTGATAACCTTGCTACAAAGTTTTAAACCACAGTTTGATAACATTAATTCCCTAAGTCATAACACTGTTACTGTGAAATGTTGTACCATTTAGTATGGATATTTTAAATCGATGTGAGATAAGTTTGAAGAAAAAATCCAAACTAGTCTTATAATAGCACTGTAGAGATACTGCTGTATCCTACCCTTTGTCGGCCCGCTTTATTAGTGAATACTCTACTTCCTTTTTAGATTAAATGTAGGTCTTTAGAAGTCTCAAAATGGATTAAGCAACTAACGCAATCAAATACTGCTAAATAAAGGATGTTATGAATAAGTAAATTCTACATGCCGTGAATTTAGCATGTCACAGTGAGTCAGATATACAGAAAAAATGAAACATTATTTTCCCTGCTATAGTGTAAATGTTTGGCTTTATTCCTTGCACAGATATTCTTCTCCATGTTGGTCTACATTTGAAGCGCCAATTTAAATATGGCCATGTGGTTCTTGTTAATTACTTGCCCAAAGAAAACCCGTCGTAAGCCTTTCCAGACAGGGTCTTACCATTGAAGGTCCATTTGTATTGTAACTAACTATGGTATTTTTAGACAGAGTGCATAATGTGCGCTTTTGAAGATGACTGAATGAAAAGCAGCACCCATCTGAAGATAGGACTTCAGTCAGTGACATAGGCGTAGTGCCACTAATCTTCAAAGGTGTATATCTTTGATTGGGTTGCAGGAGCTTTGCTACCGTCTTTGTTTTGAAGTCTTAATTGTTATTTAATTTGTGTCCTGCTTTGTTGTAAAGGCTGTGAAATGATCATTGCATTGGCTTTTCTCCTCCACCTCACTTTGATGTATGTGTGTCTCTGGACTCATAAAGAGATGCTTTGTCCTATAGTGTACTTTTATTTATTATTTGCAATACAGCATTTCCGACACGTTAGGCAGCAGATCACCTGTAATGACAGTAATGCACTTGATTCTGTGAAAAGCAACTAACCATTATGACCAAGCAGACATCTAAGGTACAGAGAAATGTTGCATTCAGACTACCCGTTTGTATGTCTCCGCGCCGGTAAAAGCTTTATGCATTCCGGTTGTCCATCTGTACATCTGTATGTCTGTCCATCCAAAATGACCATTCTTGTGAACGTGATATCTTGTGAACACTTGAGGGATTTTCTTGAAACTCTGCACACATTTCCACTGAATTGATACATTTTTGGATGTCAACGGTCAAGGTCACTGTGATCTCATACTACATGAGAACAATATCGCAAGAATGCCAGCGGATTTTTGGCAAATATTATACAATTTGACTCAAGGATAAACTGATTACATTTTGGTTGTCAGTAGGGATGGGAATTGATAAGATTTTAACGATTCTGATTCCGATTCTGCTTATCGATCCGATTCCTTATCGATTCTCTTATCGATTCTCATTGTGTGAGAAAATAAGTACAAATTTGTTTATTTGTATTAAAGGGGACATATTATGCAAAAACTCGGGTTTAAATGTGTATTTCCCAGGTCTACTAGAAAAGGTTTTAATGGTCTATTGTACAAAAAGCCCATTAGTTTTCTACCAATGCCCATTTCTTCATTGCCTTTTCAGGCCTTGTTTGGCCTCTCCCTCAAAAATTTGGTTTTGACATCTACCCCCCTTCGCAAAAATCCTAGTCTGCTCTGACTGGTCAGATCTACATGGGCGTGCATGCACCGCCCTGCTCATTTACTCTATACCTACCTATATGGGTATGGCACACGCCCAGCTGTCAGTTTTGTTTACTTTTGGCCAATGCAGCATGGAGATCGATGTTACCATGTTTAGCTTCATTTCTACAGCAAATGTCAGCACACTAACCACTTCTAAACCAAAAGCTTTACAACTGAACCTTGTCAGGCAGGAGTCTGAGCTGAAAACTGTGAAAATTGCATCAAGATTTCTGGTTTCCCTGACATTATCCTCAGGTAAATACAGTTTAAATATGTCACAGTCAGTAACAGAATATGAGCTAAGTATTTATGCAAAAACCTCCTAACTTGTAACATACAACGTTGTATGTATGTCTCTACAGGTTAAACTGGGGAATGATCTACAACCCAGTGGAGTGAAAAAGCTTTGGCTGTGAAGCCATGCTGAGGTAACATGTAAACATGTACAGTAATGAGGCAGGAAAGGAATGTATCATGTCAAGATTCACTGGAAAGGCATCTTTTGTAAAAAATTGAAATAATTAGTCAGAGCTTCGAATTATCACAATTATCTGACACCCTTTCAATATCTAATATAATGTATAATTTGTATTGTGATCACTGATTTATAATAAAGTTTTACTGTTAAATGTATTGTGTTGCTAACTGTCACCGTTTGCTTCGTGTAGTAAACTTGAAACTCACATTTTCATAGTCAGGATGTTGGACTAGTTTTCTGACCGATCTACATGCATTGACTTATACGTTTTTTTTTTATTCAACCCTTTATCTCTCTGAAGATTTCTTATAAAACAGTATCATTACATTTTAAAAAGACCAAAACCATACTTAAAAATAAAGCAGTTTATTCATAGCCAGTGAAATGGAAATATAAAGTGTACAAATCAAACAGAAGCAAAGCCATAACTTGTATGTAACTGTCCAGTTGTTGCTGGTGGGCCCCGAAGAAGACCACCTGTCCCACCCAGCGAACACATCCTCCTCTGAAGGAACGAATAGTGTGGTCCGTCAGGTCACTCACATCTGTAAAACATGGCACATTCAATGTTATATCATGTAGCCTAGCTGAAATATACATCATACATCTGTAGTTATGGCAAAGCTACAAACTAATGAAAATATATTTTTTCTTCCATTATTAAATAAGATTGGCTACTAATAAGTTCAGTATAGCCCTTGATCAAGAAGCAACGAGTTCTGAGTGATACTGTGTGCTTTTTGAAATATAATGGACAGGAAACAAACAGCAGCAATTCACAGTATTCCTGTCTATTATATTGTACATTATACTGGAGATGTAATAGGCCTACTGCTGCATGTACCACGACTGCTTGCATAACTACACACTGTCAACAACAAATAAATACTATTCAGTTTCCAACACACCGTACAGTTTCACAGTCTGTTTTTCACACAGGGGCTGTCATGGACAGACTCACAGATCTAAACGTTAGCATAAAGCTAACAGTTAAGCTAGCGGACGCTAACGCTAACTCTAGCTATACTACTACTGTAACCAAGCGTGTTGGCCGTCCCTATACTTCAGTATTACAGGAATAAGGACACGGAAAACTCCATTCACGGAACGGAACGAGCCACTTTATTGAAGCTCTCCCAACATAAGTCAAAACAACCACATTACAACAACACTTCCGTGTTCCACCTTTTCACAATAAGAGCCTACACAAGAAATAGCGGCATTATCTCGTTTGGCGTTGGTTATTTTAGGAGGGATAAATTAAAGCACATTACACACATTGAACTCATAAACGGACAGATTTGTTTAAATTAGACTATCGGTACTTACATTTCCAGAGGAGAGATGGTGTCTATCAGTCTTCCAGGCACAATCTCCTTCACACTCCAGTATAACGGCAGATCAAACTAGATTGCCAACCTTTGCTGGGCATAGCCTAACAACAAATGAAGTAAATCCATTCAGCCCTGGTCTGCTTCGAGGCTTGGGTGTGATGGTTCTATGGTGATGGTAGCTTGAGGATGAGCTAACACTGCAGCTTGCTTCTGCTCTGTTGTTGCATTAGCAGGTGCAGTTCCAGGTGTGTGTGGTTACCAACGGGGCGTATTGATTTGCCAATCAACTGCCGAGTTTCTGATGAGCTTTCCCGTGGGAGTATTTATGTTAATGAAAACCGACCGATTTCGTCATCGGTCTGTGTTTTTTGGAAGAAACCTTCAAATCCCCCCTTTTTCGAAATAAGCATCCCAGAAGAAACTGACATAGTTGTCTTTTATAAGCTTGTGTGTGCTGGTAGGGACCCCAATAACCTACAAAGTGTGCCCAAACACCGGCAATGTTTGGTTTTTCATAATATGTCCCCTTTAACCTGCTTAAATATCTGATCAGAAGTGTGTCTAGTGTGTGCAAAGATTATCAAGAGTACTTTAGGATTAGGACATTTTCAATTTTCACATTAATTGGTCCGGACAAAAAAAAAAGGTTTGCCTTTTTAAGCCCAAATGCCATTATGTTCCCTAAAAACTAAAAACACAGACTGAAAACAGTCAAGGAAGAGCTTGTGCCTTTTGGAGTATTAACTGTGCTCATTTGCATTAAACTTGAAACAAAATTCAACTGACACACACATTCAAAATACAAAGAAGTCTTCTGTAAATATAAGACCAACTATCAACTTTGGCAAAGTAACCATTTGTTTGCAGAAAAAATATCATGTATGCCCTCTCAGGAAGGATACGAGATATTTTATGTACATGCTGTTCTAATGTGGAGCGTGCTGTTTATTATTAATATAACGGCCCGTCATCAGACACATTTGCACATCGGTCGCTCCTCAAGTAATCCAAGTTTTTTTTGTTGTACGGGCAGAGGTTGTTATCTTAAGTGTTTAGTTACAAAGTTTCATGTTTAATTGAGTGTAGGGTTCGTCTCAACCACCGTGCGTAAAGGGTGCATTAGAACAGCTGACGGGAGGGAAAAGAAAAAGGCTTTTTATCTCCCTTTTTTATAAGCCCGCCCGCTGTTTATTATTAATATAACGGCCCGTCATCAGACACATGTGCCGGATGGTTTTGCACATCGATCGCTCCATCAAGTTATCCAAGTCAGTGCTTTTTGTATGGGCAGAGATCGTTATTTTAAGTTTGTCTTCATGAATTTTATTGTTATACTTAAGAGTAGACTATTGTTTCCTTATCACCGCCGAGTTCGGCTGTATGCTGTTTTGGGTTCGTCTCCACCCGCCGTGCGTAAAGGCAGCACTATAACAGCTGACGGAAGGAAAAAGAAACAAACCAGCTGACGAACGTGAGTAAACACTGCAGGGCTTAAGGCAGCGGTCAAGAAAACCTTTTTGCTTTGCTTTATGCTGCTCTCACCTTTTTAATCTCTCTCCCTCTTTTATTAACCCACACATATGCCTACACACACGTTAATTCTCACACATTAACGAATGGGCAATTCTGGTGTCGACTTCACTAGACAGGCAGCGGACATTTAAACATTTAACCGTCACGATCGCCGTCTGCTCGTTTGCGCTCGTGCTTGTGCGCGTGTCATTTGACGAAATGGAAACTTTACAATTGTTTCAAGTGGCCGCATTGGCGTCTTTTCAAGTGAAAAACAACCAACATTTAGAGAGATTCTGTCTCAACGCTATGTTTGCTGCGTTCTGAACCAAAACAACGCAGCGTGAGTGTCAAATCATGACGCATTTGCAACGAGCGGAACCGATAAGCGGAATCGTTAAGCAGGCATGTTAACGATTCCAGGGAATTGGTTGACTCGGGTCTCGATTCCCATCCCTAGTTGTCAGGGTCAAGGTCACTGTGACCTCTAATCTTATGAGGACAGTAGTATAAGAATATGTTGGGGGATTTTGTCAAATTCAGCACAAACTTACACTTGTATTCGAGGGTGAACTGATTATATTTTGGAGGTCAAAGGTTACTGAGGCCTTACATATTGTGACGTCACAGTGACCTTGAACCATAGTGTAGCTTATTAGGGGTTTTACCTTCAAAGCATAGCAAATTGTACTTTCACCATTCAGCAATTGTATGCCTGCCAGAGGCATATAACCGCCATGTGGTAGTGCTAGTTATAGGCTGATTTCTGATCTGCTAAAACAGTTCTTATACAATCCCTGTTCATGTTTTTGATTAATGTTTTGATTGCTCAATTATAGCTTTAAGAGGAAACATAACAACGCACTGGTCAGTTCAGTCAGTATGACTGCACTATGCCAATCCTCCTGTCATCTGAAAGTGGCTCTTAAGGGAGCTGTTGTGGCCCCTGCACTGGAATCCAGGGATGAACCAACCCGTCAATACATGAATCCAATTTGTTTTGCCTGTCGAACAGAATGCTAATTGTGAAGCACATGGCCACTGCCCCTGAATATGTTAGCTAAGAAATAATTTGGCAATTTGGAATAATTGGTCAGTTTGGCACCTGTCAATGCTGTGATTTATCAAAGCTTAAAAACATGGACTGACACTCTGACTGAGACTATGTATTTATACAAACCTCTTATTGCAAGTAGCTTCTTGAAGAGATGGGTGTCCAGGTCATTTACAGTTACGTGGCCACCTCTGAGTCAAATTCAGTTTTTTTTCTGTAAGTAGAGAACGATAGGAGTGCTGAGGGCACATAAAGGTTAGACGTGTTGCTCTGTTCTCGTTGTGAAGAACACTCTGACAATCTTTGTCTCCCAGTGAAACACTGAAGTCAAGCCCATCACTCATTGTGACACCAGTTTAAAGCCTAAGAAGTTTGTGAAGTACTGCTTTACTGTGCCAATGCTTCACTTTGCAATATAATTTTGGTGTTTTTCGAGCTTTCAAACAAATGGAACTTCTACATGCTACTTTGTAAGAAAACGATTTCAAAAGGCATTGGATTATCTTGAATATAGATTGAACTATAGCTTTAACTACAATAATTGGCAGAATAATTTTTTCATTTGGGTACAATAACGCAGGAAGGAAAATGACAACACTCACATACGCAGATATTCACTCACTGGCCACTTTATTAGGTACACCTTGCTAGTCTTGGTTCCAAAGGTGTGGTTGAAGCATGTGAAGTTGGTGTAAACACCCTTTATGATGAGGATGATGTATTCTATAATAGATAATGATCTTATTATTCACACAAATAATGGATCTCATATTGAAAGAGTCACTGAATATAAATATCTTGGCATCTGGATAGATGAAAAACTCTCTTTTACATTTCACATAAAAAATCTTGTCTGTCGTCTGCGACAAAAGATTGGATATTTTTATAGGAATAAAGCCACCTTCCCGTTGTTTAGTAGGAAAAGGATTATTGAGGCAGTTTTTATGTCTGTCCTTGATTACGGTGATGTGGTTTATCGGCATGCATCTTGTTCATGCCTTAAACTCCTAGACTCTGTATTTCACTCTGCTTTGAGATTCATTACAGGAGATGCTTATGATACACACCATTGTGTTTTATATGAAAAGGTTGGGTGGTCCTCCCTTAAGGAGAGACGTGATGCACATTGGCATATTTTTATATATAAAGCTCTGACTGGAAAGCTACCACTCTATCTGACAGAAATGCTGCTTATTTCAGATGGGCTTTATCAAACCCGCTCAACTGACATGATCATGTTATATGTCCCCTATGCCCGGTCTGAGCTTGGTAAAACCGCTTTTAGCCATAGTGCCCCTGACTCCTGGAACAGCCTACAACATACAATTAAAATAAATACACTCATAACTGTTAACCAATTTAAAGGTATTATTTTGAATCAACCCCTCTACACTTGTAACTGTTTTAATTAGGCTATTATCTCTTTAAATTAAATTTGATCTGAATGTTTTTAAATTTTTGTTGTCTGTGTTTTTGTGTTTTTGTGTGTGTGTGTGTTTTGTGTGTAAATTGTTATGTATTCTCATTGTATATTGTGTATCTGTACAAACTCGACGTCATTGTAAAAGGGGTCACCCCTCAATTGATCTTTCGAGGTTAAAAAAAGGGAAAAAATGAATGAATGAATTCTGGGATCCCATACAGTCGTGGGACTGCGCCACAAACTTTCCCTCCACTGGTCCCCCAATTGGTGGGTTGGGCACAGGGCTAACAACATAGCCTGGTCCAACCGGGCCCATCGTACTTCATTTCATTTTTACAGAAGGTTTTTGGAACTGCTCTATTGGCAACCTTTTTCACTCACTTGGAGGCGGGTGTCTGTTGAATTTTTAAAATTATTGGATCTGCCCAAATGCCACTCTGGATCAGTCAACCTATGCATAATGTTTTTGGGCGTGACGTATGTCATTTAGCCGGCTTCTGACGGTGCGTTCCAGTTGTACTGGGAAAATCGGAAAATTTCCGACTTCAATAAAATATTGTAGTCTATGGATTTACCGGGACCTTTGGGAACGGTTTAAATTGCTGGCCTAAAGTTTAGTTATTTTGGGCGAGAAAGGTTGTAGGGTCCCGAGCAAATGCACTGGAACACAGCAGATCGGAACTCTGAAAATGAAAAAGAAAATTGAGGTAGGCGGGGGGGAGCCAGGCTACTAAAAAACCCAGTCCTGTAGAAGAAAAAATGTTACCGGGAAAAAAAAAAGCTATAGCAACCTTCTAAAAGCTTGTGTTTGTGTGTATCAGTTTAAAAAGTTTTGGTATTTTTTGTGCAGTTTTTCACTTTCTGGTTGTCTCTCTTTTGATTTGAAAAGTTGCAAATAACAACCCATTATGTGCTTATTGTGGAAATTTTTACTGCAAAACAGACATCATTTGTTTGTTAGT
>JAOPFK010000316.1:0-5000 GCA_026122265.1 Ammodytes dubius
CCGAGCCCCCCCCCAAGGGTTTGGGGGAAAACCCCGGGGGGTTTTTTAAAACCCCCTTTTTTTCCCCCAAAACCCGAAAAGATTTTGTGGGGCCCCCCCGATTTCCCCGTTTCCCTTAAATTTTTGGGGGTTTTTTCCCCACCCTTTTAAAAACCCCATTTTTTTCCCCAAAAAAAAACCCCAAACCCTTTTTTTTAAAAACCCGGGGCCCCCCCCCCCCCCCCCCCCCCCCCCCCCCCTTGGTCCCAAAAATTTCGGGGGCCCAAATTTGGTTTAGTTTAAAATTTCCCATGAACCCCTAAACCCTTTAATTCCCTAACCCCCCCCCCAAAGTAAAAAAACCCGGGTTTTGGCCCCCCCCCCCCCCCCCCCCCCCCCCCCCCCCCCCCCCCCCCCCCCCCCCCCCCCCTTTTTTTTTTTTTCAAATTTTTTTTCCCCTAAATTTGTTTTCTTTTTTAAAAATTTTTTTTTTAAAATTTTTAAAATTTTTTTTAAATTTGAAATTTTAATTTTAAAACTTTTTTGAATTTTAAATTTTTTTTTGGAAAATTTTAATTTTTTTGAATTTTTTTGAAATCTTTTAAAATTTTAAAAATTTTTTTTTTTGAATTTTTTTAAATTTTAATTTTAAAAATTTTTAAAAATAAAAAATTATGGTTTTGATTTGGTTTTTTTCCATTTTTAAACCTTAGGGACCCCTTTACGTGTGGGGACGCGTGAGGGGGGTGTTAACTTGGGCTTTAAACCAAGGGGTTTTTCCCCCGGAGTTCGAACCCTGCCGGGTTAGCCTTTTTTGGGCCAATGCTCGCGCATTTTGAAACCCCCCCCCCCCCCCCCCCCCCCCCCCCCCCCCCCCCCCAAAAAAAAAAAACTTTTGGGGGAAATGGGGGGTTTCCCCCCCCCTTTCTCCATCGCGGGTTACCTTTTGGTAACCCCCTAAGCCCCAAAATTTTTACGGAAAAACTAGGCGATTTGGGAGAACCTAAGCCCTGGAGAAAAGGGGGCCCCGACGGGGGGGCCGGGTTTGGGGGGGCTCTTCCATTTCCTGAAGCGGGGTTGAATCCCCCCCGGGGGCACTTTAGTACCCTTGATAAATGCCACAACCCTGTTCAAATATTCATAAATACTGAAAAACCTCCGATTCCTGCGCCTGCCAAGGCCTTAACTGCAACTCTGTCCGTTCCCTTTTTTGCAAAAAAACGTGCCCTAAAAACCGTTCCCCAGAAATGCACATCTTTTCCCAAAGTCAACTGAAAACGACACTCAGTAGGCAAAGGCCTAACTAAGTTTATACTCTGCTTTGTGCCATGAACCGGCGAATCCGTGTCAAGGCAGATTGTAAAGCTTACCCCCTTGCAATTGGTAAAATATTTGGTTCCCACATCTTTTGAAAGATACTGGATCAATTCCCGGGTTTATGCTGTTTTCCTCTTAATCAGGGTTTGACCGCAGTTAAACAGTTCCTTCAAAAAAGAACGGGGCCGTTAGGCTGTGGCTGATGAATACACAGGTGACAGGGGCTCTGGGCCAAAAAAAACCCGTGACTGGTTCGTAAAAATTCGTTCATCCTGGGCTAGCTGTAGCACTGTTTGCTTGTAAAATTTGTTCCCCATGCCCCCACCCTGTTTGTAGAAAACACTTTGCTGAGAGGGGCCCGGGTTTCAAAACCTTTAAAATGTCATCAGTCTATTACCTAAAGTAGTTATGATAGAAAACAGAACCTTGCCTTTTAAAAGAAAGGCTTCCATTTAAAACATTTTGACAAACTCAATTTTTGATTTTTTGGATTTTTTTGATTTTAACTTTTTGTGATAATTTTAATTTTTTAAATTTGTGACATTTTATTTTCAAACTTTTTTGAATTTTTTTTTTGACAATTTCACTTTTCAAAGTTCATTTTTGAAAAATATTTTTTTTTGAATTTTGCATTTTTGAAATTTTGAAAAATTTACTAGAATGCTTTGAGTTATATATAAACTTATGAGATTTTGAATTTTTGGAATTTTTTTCAAATTTTAACACACCTAGACAACATTGACCTGGCTGTCAGGCCATTGGCTGGTTGGGGCGTGCTGCAACTTCAGAAAACCTTCCCCGGCTACCCCGTTTTCCATTTGAATTGTGGACAGCTGTGATGGCCCAGTTGGTTAAGGGGTTGGACTTTAAATCCAATGGGGTCTCCGCGCAGGTTCGAACCTGCTCGCAGCGATGTATGACACTTTGAGTCATTGGTCCCGATGAACTCAAAGTCGGGTGCACTTTTTTGGAAATCGCTTTGGATAAAGCGTCAGCCAAAAATGAACATTTTTTAACTGGTTAACTTCGAGATAGAAGAGAGAAAAAAGTTTTGGGAATGCGGGCAATCGACCCGCTACCTCGCATGCTAAGCGAAGGCTCTACCATTTGAGCTAATTCCCCTGTGAAGCTCCAAGATTGTTTGACAGGAAAAGGTGACTTAGGTTCTGGACTTTGTCTGTGTCAGATGGACCGTCAGGCATCCCCTGAGAGAAGCCAGCAGCCAACACGACGTGGCCGAGTGTTAAGGCGATGGATGCAAACATTGTGCTCTGCACGGGGGTTCAATCCCTCCTGTGCGCTTAGTACCTTTTGGCTACTGCCAACCTGTTCAATATTCATAATACGAAAAACTCAGATTCCGCGCCTGCAAGCCTTAACTGCAATCGTCCGTCCTTTTGTTGCACAAAAGTGCAAGACCTCCCAGAAGCAGTTTTCACAAACAAAATGACCTGTTGAGACAACTGTCTTATTTACTGTTTCCGCAGAAGGTCGAATCGGGCAGAGAGTGTGCTGACCGATGTTTTTCAAACATTGGCTCTCATTTGAAAAATCTGACAATTCATGAAACCACAATTTTTAAACGGGTTTGACCCTGTCTCCAGCCTTAAAAAAAAGCCAAGGCGGTGGGGGTGAGAACACTGCACAGGGCTTGCGCTGGGAATCTCCTCGCAAAATTAGTTCGACTCCCGGCTAGTCTGGCACTTACTTGAATAATTTTTCCTGCTCCCACAACTGTTTTAGAAAAACTCCTAAGGGAGTTAAGCCCTAAAGACATATTAGTTTACCTAAAGTATAAAAGATGGCACGAACCGCCTTACAGCTTCATTAAAAATTTTACAACCCATTTTTGATATTTGTTTTTATTTTTCACTTTGGATTTTTTTAACTTTTTGAATTTTATTTTTTTTGTGATTTTTTTTTCGAATTCACTTTTAATGAATTTTGAAAATTTTTTTTTTGACATTTTGATTTTTGAAATTACTCTAGAAATGCTTTGGTTTTATTAACTTTATAATTTTGAATTTTAAATTTCTAAATTTTAAATTTTACAAACCAGAAAACATGACTGGCTGTCAGCATGCTGATTTGAGGCGTGTTGACTTTCAGAACCTTCAGGCACCGCGTTTTCATCAGAATTGTGGCAAGCTTAGGCCCCAGTGGTTAAGGCGTTGGACTTGAAATCCATGGGTCTCCGGCAGTTCGAACCCTGTGCAGGAGTATGACACTTTGAGTCTTGGTCCTGATGTACTCAAGTTTGGCACTTTTGGAGTCGTTGGATAAAAGCGCAGCCAAATGAACATTATTTTAACTGGGATCTTCGAGATGAGAAGAGAAACTAAAGTCTTTGGAGATTCGGCATCGATCCGCTATTTCCGCTGCTAAGCGAGCGCTTACCATTGAGCTAATTCCCTGGACCTCCAGTTGTTTGACAGAAAAGGTGATTAGGCTGACTTTTCTGTGTCATGATGGACCGTCGGCACCCCTGAGAGAAGCAGCAGCAAAGACGAGTGGCGAGTGGTTAAGCGTGGATGCTAACTTTTGCTTGCACGGTGGGTCGAATCCCACCTCGCGCAGCTTTGTAACCTTTTTATTTCTGCCAACCGTTCAATATTTATAAAACTGAAAAACCCCAAATTTCCTGCGCCTGCAAGGCTTACGCAACTCTGTCGTCTTGTTGCCAACAGTTACGTCCCGAATGCAGTCTTTGTCACACGTCAACTGTAAAAACGAGGCATCAGTAGAGCAAGAACAGCCGTGATCGTATATGTTAGTACTCTGCGTTGTGGCCGCAGCAACCCGGTTCGAATCGGGTCAGGCAGCGTTGTAAGCTGTACTCCTGTGTTTTTTGACAAAATTATTGGTTCACATCTTTTGAGAGAAATAGCTGGACTCAATCTCGAGTTGATGCCCCAGTTTTCCCTCTCAAACAGGGTTTGACCAGCTGTTACACAGTTTCCTTCAAAATAAAGACCACGGCTGTTGGCTGTGTGGCTGTGAGAATAACACAGTGACAGGCGGGCAGTGGCGCAATGGATAAGCGTCTGATACGGATCAGAGTTCTAGGTTTCGATCCTGGCTAGCTCGTTGCGCACTTTAGCTTGTAAATAGTTTGTTCCCATGTCTGCCGCACAACCTGTTTACGAAAAACACTACGACTGAGGGGCAGGTTCAACCATAAAGAGTCATCAGTTCCTAGTTTACCCTAAAAGTAATGTATGATGGACATACGAACTTGATAAGCAACGGCTTCATTAAAACATTTTGACAACTCATTTTTTGATATTGAATTTTGATTTTTCAACTTTTGTGAATTTTTGATTTTTTCAACATTTTGTGAATTTTGATTTTTAAACTTTTGTGAATTTTAATTTTCTGACAATTCACTTTTCAAAGTGACATTTTTGAAAAATACTTTTTTTTTTGACTTTTGCATTTTTTGAAATTTTGACTCTTAGAATGCTTTGAGTTATATATTAAAATTTTATGAGATTTTGATTTTTTGAAATTTCTAATTTCAAAATTTTTAACAACACCTAGACAAACATTGACCTGGCTGTCAGGCCATTGGCTGGATTTGAGGGCGTGTCTGCACTCTTCAGAGTACCTTCAGGCTACCGCGTTTTCATCAGAATTAGTGGGCACAGCTGTGATGGCCGAGTGGTTAAGGCGTTGGACTTGAAATCCAATGGGGTCTCCCCGCG
>JAOPFK010000316.1:10000-30220 GCA_026122265.1 Ammodytes dubius
GTTGCATCTTCAGAGTACCTTCAGGGGTCCCCCGTTTTCCTCGAATTTGGGGCACAGTGTGATGGCCAAAGGGGGTTAAAGGGGTTGGATTGAAATCCCTGGGTCTCCCCCGCGCGGTTCGAACCCTGCTCGCAGCGTGTATGACATTTAGATTGGTCCTGATGTAACTAAAGTCTGCACTTTTTGGAAGTCGTTTGGTAAAGCGTCAGCCAAATGAACATTTTTTTTTAAAAGGTTTTTTTGGCGATGGAAGAGGGGAAACTAAAGTTTTTGGAGAAGGGGCATCGATCCGCTACTTCTCGCTGCAACGAAAGGGCCCCTTCCCTTTGAGTTAATTCCCCTGTGAAGCCTCAAGTTGTTTGACAGGAAAAAGGTGATTTTGGTCGGGGCTTTGGCTGTTTTGTGGACGTAAAAGGCAGCCGCCCCCCGAGAGAACCCAAAAAGCCAACGGGGAGGGGCCCGGGGTTTTGGGAGGGCTGCTTCCATTGTGCTTGCAGCGTGGGTTCGAATCTCCTGTCGCACTTTTGAAAACCTTTTATTTGCCCTGTACCTGCCAAACGTTAAAATTTTCATAAAACTGAAAAACCTCAGTTCCTGCGCTGCCAAGGCTTAAAAGAAAATACTGTCCGTCCTATTGTTGCACAAAACAGGCCATAGCCTCCCCCAGAAATTTTTTGACGTCTTTTGGTCCCGTCAACGTAAAAAACGAGGCCTCGAGAGCAAGCGGTGATCGTTTAGTGGTAATTGCGTTGTGGCCGCAGAAACCCCGGTTCGAAAAACCGGGTCACCCGGAAAACAGTTGTAATGTATTGAGTGTTTTTGACAAAATTATTTGGTTTTTTACAAACATTTTGAGAAAGATAGCGGATCAATTCGAGTTGAGCCCCATGTTTTTTTAAAAGGGTTTGACCCGCTGTTACCAGTTTCCTTCAAAAATAAAAAGACCAGGCTGTCGGCTGGTGGCTGTGAGAATAACGTGACGGCAGGGCTAGTGGGCAATGGATAAAGGTCTGATAGGATCGAAGATTTGGTTTGACCTGGCTTAGGTTGCGCATTTAGTTGTAATTGTTTGTTCCCTTTTTGCCGCCAACACTGTTTATCAGAAAACACACGACTGAGAGGGGCGGTTCAAAATAAAGAGATTATTATTTTCCCTAAGTTTTTTATGTGGACAAAAAACCTTGCCATTTTTAAAACAAGGTTTTTTTAAAAATTTTAAATGTTTTTTGATTTTTGAATTTTTGATTTTCATTTTTTGTGAATTTTTTATTTTTCAACTTTTTTTGAAATTTTTGATTTTTCAACTTTTTTTGTGAATTTTTTTTTCGACAATTACTTTTCAAAAGTGCATTTTTGAAAAATACTTTTTTTTTGAATTTTGCTTTTTTTTTAAATTTTTGTTCCCTCTGAAAAGCTTTGAGTTATTATTAAACATTTTTTTTGGATTTGTTTTTTTTGAAATTTCTAATTTCAAAATTTTTAACAACACCCAAAACAAACTTGACCTGGCTGTAGGCCTTGGTGGTTTTAGGGCGGTCTGCCTTTAAGGGACCTTCAGGGCACCCCCGCGTTTTCCATCAAAATTAGTGGGAAGGTGAGGCCCCCAGTGGTTAAGGGTTGGACTTGAAAACCAATGGGGGTCTCCCCCGGAGGTTCGAACCCTGTCGCAGCGTTTTTTGAAATTTGAGTATTGGTTGTTTTAACTCAAAGCTGCATTTTTTTGGAAGGCTTTGGTAAAGGCGCCAAAATTTAAAATTTTTTTTGGTTTTTCTGGAAGATGAGAAAGGGGAAAAATAAAGTCTTTTGGGAATGCGGGCTCGGATCCGCTAATTCTCGCATGCTAAGCGAGGCTTACCTTTGGCTAATTCCCCTGTGAAGCCTCCAAGTTGTTTGACAGGAAAAGGTGACTTAGGTCGAAATTTTTCTGTGTCATGATGGACCGTCGGCAGCCCCCTGAGAGAAGCCAAAAAGAACGACGGGTGGCCGGTGGGTTTGGGATGGAAAAGCTAATCCCTTGTGCTTGCAGCGTGGGGTTCAATCCATCCTGTCGGCTTTAGTTTCCCCCATTCTGCCTGTAACTGCCACAAAACCTGTTCAAATTTCTAAATACTGAAAAAAAACCCCCAAAATTCCCGCCCTGCCAAAAGGGCCTTAACTGCAACTTTGTCCGTCCTATTGTTGCACAAAAACAGTGCCTAAAAAAACCGTCCAGAAATGTGAAAATCTTTGGTCACCGTCAACTGTAAAAAAGGGGGGATCAGTAGAAACAGGGGTTTGACCACTGTCTAACAGTTTTCCTTCAAATAAAAGACCACGGGTGTCTGGCTGTGGCTGTGAGAATAAAAAACAGTGCGGGGGGCTATGGCGCAATGGATAAAAAACGTTCAATACCTCTGCCAGTCGTGGGTGTAGATGTAGGGCTGAATGTGTGTGTTGTGTGTGTGTACCTTACGCGTGGAGTGTTGATGTGGGTCTGAATGACATGGTGTGTGTGTGTCTACCTCTGCGTAGGTGTGTGTGTACCTCTGCGTGGATGTGTGTGTGTGATGTAAACCTCTGCGTTGTGGGTGTGATGTGTGTGTGTACCTTTCTGCGTGGTGTGTAGATATAGTGATACCTCCTGCGTGGTGTGCTAGATGTGTGTCGATGTACCTCGTGCGGTGGTGTGTAGTTCGTGGGTCTGCTGATGCATGTTGGGTTGACCTCTGCGTGGAGTGTAGGTGTGAGGTCTGAATGTGGGTCTGTGTGTGTACCTCTGCGTGGAGCTGTAGTGTGGGTGTGTGATGTACCTCGCTGTGGTGTGTAGTTGTGTGTGTGTACCTTGCTAGTGGCAGTGTAGAAAGTGTGTGTACCTCTGCGCGTGGAGTGTAGATGTGTGTGTGTTCCTCGGCGTGGAGTGTAGATGTGTTGTGTGTTCATCTGCGGGGTGTGTTGTGTGGGTGTGTGTTTCACTCTGCGTGGGTGTGTAGTTGTCGTGTGTGTACCTCTGCGTGGCTGTGGTGTGTGAATGTACCTCTGAGGTAGGTGTGTAAGCATGTGGGTCTGCAAGGTGTGTGTGTACCTCTGCGTGGTGGTGTGCTGTGCTGTCCTAGCGTGTGAGTGTAGAGGTGTGTGTGTACTCCTGCAAGTGGTGTGTTTGTGTGGTGTGTACCTCTGAGTGGTGTGTAGTATGTGGTTTGAATGTGTTCCGGGTGATGTTGTGTAAGTTGAGACCTAGCGTTCCAATCGGACCGCCTCCATCCTCTCCGTCACCTATGGAGTCCCGTCCCGCGCCGATGAACATCGTGGATAACGCTGCTACTGTGGTGGTCGAGGTACGGAGGGTCCGGGTTTGGGAGAGACGAGAGATGGAGAGAGTAAGGAAGAGGTGATAGACATGACTGGCGAGAGAGAGAGAGTGAACAGACAGATAGAGAGATGAGAGCAGGAAGCACAATAACAGGCGGAGAGAGAGAGATACAGACAGACAGACACAATCAGCGCTTTACTGTCACTGTGTCTGTGTGCGTACAAGCCAGTGAAAAGTAGAGTAATCCCAGTGTTCCAAATCTGATTACTCTTTGATCATTTAAAGTCCTTGTTAAAAACCCCACTTGTTATTCCTATAGCTTTATCCTAGTAGAGAGTGATCTGTAGCAGTGTCTACTAGAACTTTTACTAGCACTTACTAGTGTGTAACTGCTCTGTGTCGTGAGTGTGTGTGTGTGTGTGTACACTGCTCAGTGTGTGTCGTTTGTGTGGGTGTGTGTTGTGTGTGTGTGTGTGAGTGTGTGTGTGGTGTCGTGTGTGATGTGTGTTGTGTGTGTGTGTGTGTGTGTGTGTATCCTGCTCTGTGTGTGAAGTGTGTGTAACCTGTCTCTGTGGTGTGTGTGTGTGTGTGTGTGGTGGTGTGTGTGTGTTGTGTGTGTGTGTCGTGTGTGTGTGTTTGTGTGTGTAACGCTGCTCAGTGTGTGTGTTTGTGGTGTGGTGTGTGATTTCTGTGTGTGTGTGTGTACACCTGATCAGTGTGTGTGTGGTTGTGTGTGTGTGTGTGTGTGCCGCTGTGTGTGTGTGTGTACATGCTCAGTGTGTGTGTGTGTGTGTGTGAGTTGTGTGTGTGTGGTAATGCTCACGTGAGTGTGTGTGCAGATCCACTGGAAAAACTGTATCAGTTGTGTTTCCTGTTCCCGAGGGTCTTGCGCAGGCGGAGGGGGTCTTCTGATCGCCGCCGGCTCGCGACTCAGCGGCCGCGCCACTCGATGATGTAAACATGACAACGCTGCTGATGTCACACAGCTCCAAACAGAGAGGTTTGAGCCTGACACACAGCACACACACAGAGCAGAAAGACACACACACACACACAACACACACACAAACAGAGCAGGCTCAACACACAGAGGATGGAACTCACAAACATAGAGATAGACACACTCACACACACACACCACACAACACACACCACACACTCACACACTCACACACTACAAACACTGAGCAGAACACACACACACACACACAGAAGGCACACAACACTACACACACACACACACACACAGAGAAGGCAACACACACACAGAGAGAAGCGCACCACACACACACACACAGCGAGAAGGCACACACACACACAACACACACACACACACACCACACACAAATGACGACGCAGGTACACACACACACACCGCAAGCCAGAGAGGCACACACACACACCACTCAGAGAAGGCACACACACACAGAGAAGGCACTCACACACACACACACAACTCCACAACAAACCCCACATCACACACACAACAAACACCAGAGAAGGCACACCACACAGAGAAGGCACACAAACACTCTCACACACACAACTCACACACAATCACACGCAGATGGGGCAGGTAATAAACACATCACACATAAACTAGGGAAAAATGCATATTGACACAGACTGATTTATACCTAAGTCATTTGATATTCCTTCTTCTAGTTGTTTAACCCTTAGGGCCAGTTGAGTCCATTTTACGGTACATTTAATTTACTTTTTTTGCGATGTATTTTGGCTTTGTGTTCATGCATTTGGCTTGAAAAAAAAAAAAAATTTCTGGCTTACGGAATTAGTGTTATTTTTATATGATAAATGTATTTCAGCTCAGCTCTCTTACTAGTAAGGCTTAAAAAATACACTGATATACAAACATAGTGTGAATTCAGTCTGCTTAGGTCCATAAAACGTCCATGATTAAACACCCATTTCAAAACATCCATTTTTTATTATACACTGCCATTAAAGAAAACTGATGCATTTTTTTATATCGGGCGTGTCAATCATGGGCCTTGCTACCTTGTGAATTGATCATTTTTACTACTCTCCACCATGTTACAGTCATTATGACCCTATTTGTGATATATGGCAGAAAAAACAGGACTAGTTCCACTAAGATAGCGCTGTCACAATCCCCCCTTACCTTCTCCCTTTTGCTTTAACCCTGATGGAGTGTGGGTGTGTGTGCACTGTGTGTGTGTGTGTGGGTGTGTGTGTGTCGTGTGTGTGTGTGTAGTGTGTGTGTGTGTGTGTGTGTGTGTGTGTGTGTGTGTGTGTCGTGTGTGTGTGTGTGTGTTAGTGTGTTTGTTGTGTGTGTGTCCATGACCTATGACATTATTGAGACAAGAAGGCCTTGTGGTTTTCAAGTGGCACTGTTATTCATTTACTCTGTATCCTCCTCCAAGAGCTGGGATGTTTACTCTGACTTTCAGTAGTGGAGAATTCAGTTGGGCCCCACACAACACCACATCCACTGAAGATATACTCCGCAGCTAATGGAATGTGTACTAGGGATCCACCACCTCGTTTCGCGTTAATGGAGGATTCATGACACTAGTGTCTGTGTCAGGATTCTATTGCTCGCTTTCATGATCAGACTTCCATCACTGTTTCAAAGCTTCAATGTACTTCTTGTGTTAAGGCTCCATACATATTGACCAGGTAAGAAATAACTATGTTCCACAGTTTGCTTGTATAAACTCTGGTTTCAAATGGCAGCTGTGTAAACAGCTCAACGACTTCGTTATGTGTCTCTGTCGGCCGGCCCCTTGGATGTGATTGATAGCATGCGCCCATGTTTTGTACTTATTTAAAGCAGTGCACTGCTCATGCTTGTGTGTTATGGACCTCAGGTAGGCTACTGTGCTATGATGCTGTGCTATTTATACGATAAGTCATACTTTAGAGGGATTTTGAACTTCTAGCCATGGAAAAACTACACATGGAACAGATGTGAATGAAAAACATGTGACCCACTTGAAAAACCACTAGCCTTTGCTCATATGTCTAGGTCATGGGAGTTTACACACACACACACACACACACACAAACACACACACAACACACATACACACACACACCCCACACACACACCACACACACACACACACACACAACACACCACACCACAGTCCTCTCATCACACAACTTTATTAGCCAATGATGTCCCTGTTACCGTTTGCCCGTTCACTGTTCACTTTTGGAAATAACAAAAAAAATGGAAAATGTGCTTGGACTGCGTGGGTTTTTTTCCAACACAAAAAATTTAATTTATTATTTGTACTGATGTTGGTTTAAAATTCAAGCCTAAAAAAGTTGGGAAAAATATCGATGTATAATATTTTTTAAAAACTACCTTTTTCAAAAATCCCTTTTACGTACCTTTGCGGTATGATGTCAATTATTACACTGCAAAAAATAATAAAGCCTAAATATCTTTTGCTGCTCACTTGACATACCCAGGCCAAAAATTCAATACAAAAAAAATTAGTTTGCATGTAGTATTTGAAAATAATAAAATTTCAGTTTTTTCCTCCAAAATTACGATGTCACATGACCAAAAAATGGGAATTTAAAGGGGGAACATCTTTTTAAAAAAATTTATGAATATTTTTTTTAATAGTTAGGGCAGATGTAGGGGAAAAGAATTTGGGAAAAAAAAGTAGAAAAAAAATAAAGTATAATATTTTTTTTTAGCTTCTCAATGAAATGCCATTTTTCGGGCCTTAGGGGACGAGTGGAGTATTTGAAACACTGCACAAAAAATAATAAGCCTGAAAACAGTTTTACTGCCATCTTTTACATTCCCCCGGGCCCAATAATTTCAACACAGAAAAAAGATTTGCATGTATATATTGAAAATATTTCATTTTTCCATTTTTTTTTATCTAAAATACGATGGCTCATGACCAAAAAAATGGGATTTAAAAGGGTTAACATCTTTTAAAATTCATACTATTTATATTAATAGTTGGGGAATGGGGGGAAAAGAATTGGCAAAAAAAAAGTAGAAAAAAAATAATGTATAATATTTTTTATAGCTACCTCAATGAAAAGTCCCCTTTTACGACCTTACGGGAGGTGTGAGTATTGACACTGCACAAAAAATAATAATTCCTGAAAACATTTTGCTGCCATCTTGACATACCCGGCCTAAAAAATTTAACACAAAAAGAATTAGTTTGCATGTAGTATAATTTTTAAATTTTTTCATTTTTTTCCCGTTTTTTTCATCTAAAATACGATGGCATCAAAGACCAAAAACCTGGCATTTTAAAAGGGGACATCTTTTAAAAAATTTATGAATATTTTAATTAAAAGTTAGGGCGATGTGGGGAAAAGAATTGGCAAAAAAAAAGTAAAAAAAAATAATTAAATATTTTTTGCTTCTCAATGAAATGACATTTCGGGCCTTAGCGGGACGGTGTGAGTAATTTACACTGCACAAAAAAAAAAATGTGAAAACAGTTTTTTATTTTGGGGCCCCTTTAAAAACCCCCCGGCCTAATAATTCAACACAAAAAAAATTAGTTTGCATGTATTTAATTGAAAAAATTTCATTTTTCCAGTTTTTTTTCATCTAAAAATACGAGGGGTCATGACCAAAACCCGGCATTTTAAAGGTTTAAATCTTTTAAAAATTATGACTATTTATTTAAAATTTTTGGGGGAGTGGGGGGAAAAAATTGGCAAAAAAAAAAATAAAAAAAATAATGTTTTTTAAAATTTTTTTTTGCTTCTCAATGAAAGTCCATTTTTTTGACCTTAGCGGTCGAGTGTGAGTATTTTTACACTGCACAAAAAATAATAATGCCCGAAAAACTTTTTTTTGCTCTCATTGACATACCCAAGGGGGGCCCAAAATTTAAACACAAAAAAAATTTGTTTGCATGTGTATAAATTTAAAATATTTCATTTTTTTTCCAGTTTTTTTCATCTAAAATACGATGGCATATGACCAAAACCGGCATTTTTAAAGGGGTTAACATCTTTTAAAAAATTTATGAAATATTTTATATTTAAAGTTAGGGCAAAATGGGGGGAAAAGAATTGGCAAAAAAAAAATGAAAAAAAATAAAGTATAAAATTTTTTATAGCTATCTCAAGAAATGTCCCTTTAAAAGGACCTTAGCGGGACGGGGTCCTAATATTTTAAAAGGCCCTAAGGGTTTTAAATACCAAGAAGGAGTGTGGTGTGTGTGTGTGTGTGGTGTGAAATTTTTGTGTGTGTGTGTGTGTTGTGTGTGTGTGTGGTGTGTGTGTGGGTTTCGGTGTGTGTCGTGGTTTTCTGTTTCCTTTCACCAATCCTGAGCTTGGGGGGAGGAGTCATTGTCCCCCCGGAGGCTGATTTTGGGTGAATCACTGCTCCCCTGGTTTCTGATGTTTTCCACTGGGGTCTACAAACCACACACACCCCCAACAACCACACAAACACACACACACAACCACACACACACACACACACACACCCACACACCACACAAACACACACACACAGACACAGACACCACCCACACACACAACACACACCACACACACACACACACACACAAGAGACACTCACGCACACACACACACACACCACACACAAGAAAACAGAAGACAAACAAACACAAACGCACACTACAACAAAGACAAAAAAAACCTCACGCACCACACACACACCAATAACTTGGTTGTTCTTTGTTCAATGTCAGTCTCATTTTTGTCTCAAATCGTCAAAATTTTTAGTTTCAAATTTCGCCAACCCCTCGCAAATTGCTCACATTTCTCGCACTTTCGACTCGCGGAAACTAAATTGAGAGGGTTTTGCAACCGTTGAACACATCGACACTCTGAGACATTTTAGAACAAGTTTGTCGCACATTTTTTTTGAACATGTTTTTTGAAAAAAATTCTGCGACAGGACTGCGCGGCTCTGCACTCAGCGAGGAATTGAGACCCCAGCAAACGTTTGGAGACAGTTTAGAGACTCCCCTAAAGCGTCCCAATTGTCCAAAAAAGTCGCAAACCCCTGAGAAGGGGACTTAGTGTGTACTGACCAGTTTTAGAGGGAGACTCGGCTCGCTTCTTTAGGACATCGATCTGAGGAACAAAGGTGTTAATATGAGACAGAAAATATACGTAATATTAAGCAAAAAAAGCTTGAAAAACATGGCCGCCCCCACCAAAACATCACTAAAAAGTGAGTGAGTGAGTGGTAAGTGCTGTCGTTGTCTGTCTGTCTGTGTGGTGTGTGTGTGGTGGTGTGTGTTACCGGGCTTAAGCCTGTGTGGGGTTGTGTGGTGTGTTTGTGTGTTACCGGGCTGTAACCTGTGGTTTGGTGTTTTGTGTGTGTGTTGGGGGTGTTTTACCCCGGGTTTGTAAGCCTGGTGTGTGTGTGTTACCGGTTTTGTGTGGTGTTTGTGTGTGGTGTTACCGTTTTTGTAAGCCTGGTGTGGGTGTGTGTGTGTGGTGTGTGTGTGTGTTACCGGTCGAAGCCTGTGTGTGTGTTGTTGGGGTGTTACCGGTCTTTAAACTGTGTGTGTGTGTGTGTGTGTTTTACCGGCTGAAGCCTTGTTGTTTTTTACCGGGTTTTAAGCCCGTTGGGGTGTGTTGTGTTGGTTTTTGTGTGTGTGTGTGTTGTGTGTGTGGGGTGTTGGTTGTGTGGTGGGGTGGTGGTTTTGTGGGGTGTGTGTTTTCCGGTCTGTAAGCCTGTGGTGTGGTGTGGGTTTCCGGGCTGTAAGCCGTGGTGGTGTGGTGTGTTACCGGTCTGTTAAACCTGTGGTGTTGTGTGTGGTTACCGGGGCTGTAAGCCTGTGTTGTGTGTGTGTGTGTGTGTGTGTTGGGTGTGTGTTACCGGGCGTAAGCCTGTGTTTTGTGTGTGTTACCGGTTGTACGCCCTCTTTCAGAGGGGGGAATGTTCCCGGGGGCTGCTGTAAAAACGAGTTCCCCGAAAAGGACGGGAGAAAGCTCCAACAGGCAAATGATCACACACACACAGGCTGACTACACACACACACCACACACACACACAAGAGAGAGAGGAACACACACACACGCACAACACACACACACACACACACACACACAACCCCCACACACACAACACACACACAGAGAGAACACACACACACACACACACACACCACACACACACACACACCAGAGAACAAAAACACACACACACACACACACACCACACGCACAACGAAAACACGCACGAACACACACACACACAACACACAAAACCACAGACCAAACACGCACACACACAGTCAGGATTTAATTTTTTTTTAAAGAAAATTTTTTTCCATGCTTTATTGCAGAGAGGGGAATGACTTTGCAGAGAACGACCCGGCTGGATTCTAACCCGGGTCTGCTGTGAAGAGGACAAAGACAGACAGACGACAAACAGACAGACGAGAGGGAATGACATGCAAGAACGACCCGGCTGGATTCTAACCTTTCTGCTGTGAAAGGCTGAACTTTTATGCCTGTTTCCACCGAGCAGCGGGTCGGATCGGAGCGGTTCGGCCCGGGTATGTTTGGTTTTTTCATTTGCCAAAATTTGGGTAGGGTACGGTTTAAGCGCACCTAACCGCTCTGAGCCGTCCTAATCTCAGTACTCCCCCGTAGGGGTACTGGCCGCCTGAAAGGGTGCCGAAAAGGCGGAGCTCCCACACTGCCGCCCATTTGATTGGTCGAAAGAATCATTTCCGCCATGTGTAGTCATCTGGGCAAGAGTGAAGAAGTCTTGTGTTTTGGCGAAAATGTGAGCACAGCTCAGTTTATTGTGTGGTGTTTTTCCTCGTCAATAAATTAATCAGTTGGTTACACTGTGTCACATAGTAAACGTAGCTGCCGCAGCCAGCACTGTTTGTTTCGCTCACGGGTCTCAATTGATTTTTGCGCCGAGCGGTCTCTGTGTGTTTACGCCATAGATAGTAGAAAAATACACGCTCACAAATAACACGGGGGGAATAAATAAAGAAGCGGCTGGTTTGAAATCATTTCCGCCGTGTGTAGTCACCTCGGCTAGAGTGAAGAGAGGTTTGTGTTTTGGCGAAAATGTGAGCGCGGCACTGTTTATTGTGTGGTGTTTTTCATCGTCATTAAATTAATCATTGGCTACACTGTGTCCCATGCTAACGATGTCACGAAGCTGCTGCAGCCAGCGCTGTTTCGCTCACTGTCTCTATCAGTTGCACCGAGCCGTCTCTGTGCTCACAACACGGGGGAATAAATAATGAAGCGGCTGGTTTGACCATGCAAAAAACAAGAGAGACCGTGGCTTGACCACAAATTGTTCCACAGCCCGATAGTTTGACCCACATTCTGGCGGCGGCTATCGCAGTCCAGCCTAAACCCACCCTAACCAGTAAGGGTAGGGTCATAAACCCCGCCCACTCCAGTAAGGGTGGGTATAAACCCCGCCCTACCAGTAAGGGTAGGGTCGGCGGTGGAAAACAACAAACCGAGATTCTTAAAAGTGAGCTGTCCCGCTCTGAGCCGCTCCGATCCGAAACCCCCTCTACTCGGTGGAAACGAGGCATATGACCCGGGTCGTTCTCTGCATGTCATTCCCCTCTCTGACACATTTCATCTCTGTCTCTACAAAACTGTCCAATAAAGAATTTTTTTTAAATTTAAACTTAATATAAAATAAAAATAAGATTTGATAAACTTGACAGTGTGTGTCTGTCTGTCTCTCTGTCTTCCTGTGTGTCTCTCTCCCCGTCTGTCTGTCTGTCTTTTCTGTCTGTCTGACTGACCTCTTTTTCCAGCTCTTGTAGGTAAACGGACGGTCTTGTCCAGTGACGTCCTCAGAGCCTCTTCACCGCTCCTGACGCAGGCCCCAGCAGGTCATCCAGACGCCCCCTTCTTCTGACCACACAACACACACACACACAAACACACAGGGACACACACCAGACACACACACCACAAACACACACACACACACACACCCACACACACACACCCACACCGCCCCGAACACAAACACCACAACACACACACAACACACACACACACCCACACAAACACACAACACACACACACACACACCAGGGACACACACACACAGGGACAGACACAACACACACACACCCCAAAAAAAAAGCAAAAAAAAAATGCATAAAAAAATACATTTGCATAAAACACTCAAGGTAAAAAACACTGCACTCCGGGGCGGGGGGTTTGGGGTCGCGCAAATCTTTGGGGTCATAGGGGTTCCGCCGCCCGACCAGAGCAGCCTTCTCTACTCGGGGGGATTGCTGGGTTGGGGTTTAAACCCAAGCAGCCTTCTCTACTCTGGGAAATCCCCTGGCGCTGGTGCTACCGGTGCAGGAGCACCAGCTGCTGTGCTATGGGCTTTACCAAGTTTAACCGTTAATTTTGGTTATAAAGAAAACTATAGCGTACACGCGGGAAACAGACACAGGGGCTATTCACAAAACTTATGGAGCAAACTTGACTTTAAATTTTCATCCATTTAAATTTTCCAGCCGCGCAAAAACATTGATTTGTATGTAAACTTGGGGCGCGGGGGTGTGCATGTGTTGTACCTTTAGCCGGGCACTTTTTACACCCTCAGGATCTGCAGCTGCCATACTGTGTGTGAATCCAGTTTTAATACACAGCCTGGGCTCCGTAACGGCATGTTTAGCTTGGGTGGGCACTCTTTGTTAACAAGGGGTTTTACAAAGCCTCCCCTGGCCTTGTTTAAACACGTAGTAGCGTACTGCCGGGCCTTAAATCTGGGGGGGAGGTTTTTGCGTAGAAAATAGCAGTTGGGATAAAATTTTGAATCCAAATCCCCAAACCCCGCTCCACTTTTTTTCTTTTTTGGTCCCCCCCTACCCCCCCTAAAACCCCAACACCAAAAATCCCAAAGGAATGGACATCCCAACGCCAAAAAAACCCAAATGTTTTTTATTTTTTTTTAAAGTAGCCCCTGCCGATTTCAAAGGTAACACCAAATTTTACCCTCAAAAACACTACCCCCACTTTAAAACGTTTTGTCCGGGCCAATCTATCTATCATCTATCATCTATCATCTATCTATCTACTTCATCTATCTATCTATCTATCATCTTATCTATCTATCTAAATCTACTACTATTAAATTTTCTTCTATTATCATCTATCTCTTTTTATCTATCATTTTCTATCTATCTATCTACTGCCCCTTACACCCTTAGCTCGGTGGAAAAAACTCCCCGTAAAAAACCCTTTTGCGGATTGTTTTTTCCCTTCTTTGTTTTACTGGATGGGGGGGTGTTAGTTAGATTCTCTGAAATTTTGGTTTTAGTTAAAAGGTTCAGGGAATAGGAGGGTTAGGCCTGTCCAACTGTGGCGCTCCAGGCTTCCTCTCTTTGTTTTGTTTTATTATTCCAGTGGCGTGAGTTTGGGATTGTTTTTAATAAAATAATAATATTGTCGATAAACGAGGCAGGTATGGTCGGCGGTAACAACACACTGGGGCGGCAGTGGCGAAGTGGGTGGAAGATTGCCTCTGGAGTGCAGGGTCGGAGGTTCGATTCCTCGCATCCCCTGCCCACATGTCAAAGTGTCCCTGGGCAAGACACTAAACCCCAAAATTGCTCCCGAGGGTTCAGAAAGCGCCTTGCATGGCAGTACTGTCATGGGTTTGTTTGAGTTGTGTGTATGAAAGGGTAAAAATATGTAAAGCGCCTTGTGACCCTGGTCTGTGAAGGGCGCATATAAAATAAAGCTTACTTACTTACTCACACACACACACACACACAACTCACCTGTATGTGATGGTGTTGTGATCGCCTCAGGTCGTCCAGTTGTATTCTGTATTTTCTTCTTCTCTCCTCGCTAATCGGTAGCTGTGCGTCTCCCCATTAGCAACGCGGCGCCACGCAGAAAAAAACAAACACACTGCGGTCAGTGTGAGCGCACAGTGGGCCACTGACTCAAAAGCACAGCTACAGACAGACAGACAACGGAGGGACAGCAATAAATTAGAATTAGATCTGCCTCCTCCATCAACCTATCGCCCCCCAGCTGTCGCCCCACCATGGGGCTCGAGCTTTCAGCCGCTCCGCCCCACGCCTCTGGAACAGCCTTCCCCCGGACATTAGAAATATGGACTCACCTCTCACCTTAAACCATTTATTTAGGCAGGATACTCAAACCAAGGACTGAAAATCTGCTGCAAGTCTGTGCTTTTTTAAACTTGTTTTTAATTGTGTTTTTGCCTTTTTTTATGCTGTTACACTTGAGTGCCTTGAAAGGCGCCTTAAAAAAATAAATGCATTTTTACAGAAGACAGACAGACACACCACACACACACACACACAGACACACATTTTTTTTCAAATTACTTTTGCATTATGCAAGAATGTCCTACAAGTATGCTAAAACTGTGTTGTGTATCTTCCTGTCTCTCTCCTCCGTCTGCTGTGTTTTCTGTCTTCTTGTGTCTGTGTTCTCTCTGTCTGTGTGTCCTTTTCTCTTCTGTCTGTGCGCCTGCCCTGTGTCTTCTCTCTGTGTGTCTCTCTGCCTGTCTTCTCCTGTCGTCTTCTGTCTTCTGTGTTCCCTTTCTTCGTCTTTCTCTGTCTGTCTGTCTGTGTCTGTCGTCTCCTCTGTGTGTCTGGTGTCTGTCTGTTGCTGTTTGTCTGTCCTCTCCCGTCGTCTGTTTACTCTAGAGCCTCCATCTTTCTTCATCTTGACTCGTCCTCGTCCAATCATTGAGCCAGCGAGAGCTGATGAGGGGCATTCACCCGTCATCAACACTGCAGAGGGAAAACAGCGCTCCTAGTTAAAAATATGGGTTTTGTTTAGATGGATAGATAGAAGAAGATAATAATGATAAATAGAAATAGATGATAAAGAAATAGATAATAGATAGATAGATAGATGGTGGATGGATGGATGGATGATGGATGGATGGATGGATGGATAGATAGATAGATGATAAATAGTAATGGATATGGATGGATGGGATGGATGGATGGATGGATGGATGGAAAGGATGGATTGGGGGGAAATTTTGGATGGAGGGGGGGATGGATGGGAAAGGTGGGAAAGGAAGATAGATAGATAGATAGATGATAGAAATTAGTAGATAATAGATGATGATAGAAGATAGTAGATAGATAAAAATAATAGATAGATAAAATAGATAGATAGATAGATAGATAGATAGAATAGAAAAGAAAGATTAGATAGATAGATAGATAGATGATAGTTTAGTTAGATAAAATAGATAGATAATGAAATTTTAGAAAAGAGAGATGGAGGGAAATGGATGGATGGATGGATAATAGTTTGAAAAGATAGATAGTTTGATGGATGGATAAAATAGTTTGAAAATTTGATGGATTAAATTTTGAATTAAATTTGGGTTTTGAAAAAGGTTTTATTTCGAACAAGAAAAACAATAAAAAACAAAAAAAACCCCAATAAAAAACAATAAAAAAAAATTAAACAAGTGGACAGTTTTTTAAAAAGTAATTTTTACACACAGTGAAAACCAAAAATAAAAATAAACTGTTTTGGCATTTTCCCTTTACCGGGTTCGAAAAGGGGGGAGAAGAAAAAAACTTATTTAATCTCCCCCTTTCTTTTGTCCTCGTATAGATAGATAGATAGATAGATAGATAGTTAGATAGAAAAAAATAGATAGATAGAAGATAGATAGAGAGAAAAGTTTAATGGAAAAGATGGTTTGATGGATAGATGGATTGGATGGAAAAGAGGTAGGGGAAATAGTTTGGTTTGATAATAGAAGATAGAGGGAAAAGGGAAATGGATGGATGGAGGGAAATGGATGGATGGATGGATGGATGGGGAAATGGTTTGGATGGATGGATATTAGATGGATTTATAGATAGATAGATAGAAAAGATAAAATAGTTAGATAAAAAGGGAATAGATAGATAGATAGTTAAAGATAGATAGATAAAAGATAGATAAAAGATAAAAAGAAAGATAAAAAAAAAATTACTACAAAGTGCCGAAAAAACTCCCAAAAAAGAAACCAATACAATAGATTGATAACACTAATTTGGGTTTAAATTTATTTTCTTTCTTTTTTTTTGGGGGTCTCTAAATAAAAAATTTAAAAAAAAACCAAAAGCCCCAAAAAAGTGTTGGAAAAAAAAAACTCTAAAAAAACACCCAAAATAAAAAGGCTAAACACACTTTTGTAACTTTTTTTTTTTAAAACTTTTTTTTTTTTTTCATTTTTTTTAGTTTTTCAAAAAAAGAAAATGCCAAAAAAGAAAAGAAAAATTCCCTGATAGAAAAATTTGGGTTTGTAAAAAATGTGGGTGTGTGGCTGGTTTTGTGTGGGTATATTCTGTTTGTTGTTTTGTGGTGTACCTTACAGCGTTCCCCCTCAGCGATGATTCCGCCACTTCCCGTTTTATAACAACAACAAGCTGAGGGGGGAAGCAGTGTGGAGACTGTTGGACAACCCCCACACACACACACACCCCACACACACAAAACACAAAACACACCACACACAAAAACACACACACAAAAACAGAGGGGCACACCACACACACACCAAACAACCCCAAAACCACACCCACCACCCCACACACACACACACACACACAGAGACACACCCCACACACACACACACAACCCAAACACACACACACACACACCACACACACACCACCCCACACACACCACCAAAACACAGACACAACACAACACACAACACCACACAACACACACACACACACACACAAAAACCACAACACACACACACCACCAACACACCCCCAACCACACACACACAAACGCAACAGTCAGGACACACCACACAAACAGACAGAAACACAACCACACCAAACACCACACACACAACAACACACACACAACACACACGTATTTTTTTTTTTTTTAATATTATTTTCAATGTTTTTTAAATTACATGTTAGAGACAGAGATGAAAGGTTTTGAGGGGGAATGACATGAAAGGAACAGCCGACACTTTTAAAATTTCAAACTTTTCTTTTTTTTTTTGTCTTTTTATTGTCTTTTTTTCTTTTTTTTTAAGATATTTTTTTTTTGGGGATTTTTTATGCTTTTTTTGATATGTAAGGACAGAGTTGAAATGGGGGAGGAGGGAGTGACATGCAGAGAACACCGCGGGCTGGAAAAAAAAACCCCGGGCCCTGCTGGCCGAGGCCCATGGGGGGGACGCCCCACCAACTGAGTAAGGGCCCCCCGTGTGTTTGTTTCTAACTTGTTTTTTTTTTACAGCTAAAAAAAAAAGAGAAACACACAGACAGAAGACACTAACACAGACGGACGGGCAGAGGACAGACTTCGAACAATTAAGCAGAAACACAAGATGTGAAAATATTTTCCCATCTGTTGATTGACACGACATGGGTTGAACCAACAAGACCAGAGCGTGGGGGCAGGAGGGCGGGGCTAGGACTGAAACACACACACACACCACACAAAAACACAAAAAACGCACGCACGCACGCACACAAACAACACACCAAACACACCACACAACACCACCGCGCGTTTTTTACGCTATACTTTTGAGGACATTCATTGACAAATGCATTTCCCCAGCCCCTTAAGCCCCCTACTCACTGGGCTGCGACTTTTTCCGACAATTGGGAGACTGCTTTCGCGAGGAAGTCTCTAAATGTCTCCAAACTTTTCGCGGAGGTCCAAATTTTCCCACATGATCCAGAGGGGGCGCTTCCTGTCGCAGAATTTTGAACATGTTCAAAAAAGTTTGCGACACATCTAGTTCAAAATAGTCCAGAGGGTTGCATGTGTCTCAAACGCGTTGCAAACCCTTCTCAATTTTGTTTCCGGAGTTTAAAAGTCGAGAAGTCCCCGCCTTTTCGAGGGGTTGGCGACCTATGAAACTAAATTGTACTTATTTTGGAAAAAAAATGGATTGACTTCCGTTCGTGCGACTAAATTTCGACCTCCTGGAAATGTTGGGGAGGGACCAATCAGGAGACTGCAAGGAAAATTTCGCAATCGCATAAATTTGACGCAAATTTTTTTCTCCAACTTTTAAAAATGCATTTTTTTATATGGCGCCTTTCAAAAGGGCCCCAAATCCCCTAACAAACATAAGACAAAGGGAAAAACACCCATTGCAACTTGTCGCCCTGTCGCAGCCCAGTGAGAAAGGGGTTTAACCCAAAAACCCAACCCTCCAAACTAAATGCCTAACCCCAACTCTTACACAAACCCTAACATAAACCCAATTCATACCTGAACCTTAAAACCTAGTGTTAACCCACGCACAGACAGTCAGACAGACAGACAGACAGACAGACAGACAGACAGACGTTACCAGATGTTATAGACGAGATCACGACGCTGTTCACTCAGTTCTTGTTGCTTTTCTTTCATCTGATGAAGAGTTTCTTTATCTGAGATCAGCTGCTGGTCTTCATCACTGCTGCACACACTCCTTACAACACACACACACACACACACACACACACACACACACACACACCGCACGCACGCACACACACACACACACACACACACACACACACACACACACACGCGCGCGTTTTTACGGCTATACTTTTGAGGACATTCATTGACATAATGCATTCCCTAGCCCCTTAAGCCCCTATCTCACTGGGCTGCGACTGTTTGCGACAAGTTGGAGACTGCATTCGCGAGGGAGTCTCTAAACTGTCTCCCAAACGTTCGCGGAGGTCTCAATTTCCTCACATGAGTCACAGAGCGGCGCAGTCCTGTCGCATGAATTTTGAACATGTTCAAAAAAAGTTTGCGACACATCTAGTCTCAAATAGTCTCAGAGTGGTTGCATGTGTCTCAAACGCGTTGCAAACCCTTCTCAATTTAGTTTCCGCGAGTCAGAAAGTGCGAGCAATGTCAGACAAACTTTGCGAGGGTTGGCGACATATGAAACTAAATTGTGACTGATTTGAGACAAAAATGAGATTGACATTCCGTTCGTGCGACATAAATGCGACCTCCTGGCAAGTGTTGGGCAGGACCAACTCAGTGAGACTGCAAGTGAAAATTGTCGCTAATTCGCATATTTTGACGCAATTTTGTGTCTCCAACTTATAATAATGCATTTATTTTATTATGGCGCCTTTCAAGGCACTCAAGGTCGCCTAACAAACATAAGACAAGGCAAAAACACAATTGACAACTTGTCGCACACTGTCGACAGCCCAGTGAGATAGGGGCTTTACCCAAACCCTAACCATCCAAACTAAATGCCTAACCCCAACTCTTACACTAACCCTAACATAAACCTAATTCATACCTGAACCTTAAAACCTAGTGTTAACCCACGCACAGACAGTCAGACAGACAGACAGACAGACAGAACAGACAGACGTTACCAGATGTTATAGACGAGATCACACGACGTGTTCACTCAGTTCTTTGTTGCTTTTCTTTCATCTGATGAAGAGTTTCTTTATCTGAGATCAGCTGCTGGTCTTCATCACTGCTGCACACACTCCTACAACACACACACACACACACACACACACACACACACCACACACACACACCCCCACACACACACACACACACACACACACACGTTACACACACACACACACCACACACAGTTACACACACACACACACACACACACAGGTTAACACACATAGGTTACACACACACACACGTTAACACACACACACACACACACCACACACACGTTAACACACACACACACACACACACACACACGTACACACAAACACACACACACACACAGTCTCGGACTACTCCACCAACCCACTATTACCACCGCTGTTATGTAACCTCTAAAGGCAATGAGGTCATGGCTCTCATCACAGCTGTCTCCTCTCTCTCTTCCTCTCTCTCTTTTTCTCTCTCTCTCTCTGTCTCCCTTCTCTCTCCCCTCTCTCTCTCTCTCCTCTCTCTCTCTTCTCTCTCTTTCTCTTTTTCTC